>VXBJ01003004.1:159969-202297 GCA_013400055.1 Nycticryphes semicollaris
TTTTTTGCATTCACATTAGCTTATTTACCAGGGATCCAGGCTCCAGAGTGTTGTGTTATTGCCTGCTGTCAGATGTGGCTGAACCTTGGATTCCTAGAGACTTCTAGGAAAAGGCTGCTGGCCAAGGAGAGGGAAAATGAAAAGTCAGCCTTTGGACACCATGGCACAACCTCAGAAGCCCAAGGTGTTTCTTTGGCATCAAAGAGGTGACCCTATAGTGCAGTGCAACCAGGGACTTTGCATAAATTGTACAAGGAGGAGAGAGATCTGGAGTTGGTGGTGGATGATGTTCTGGGACAGAGGGATCCCAGAGTCAAGCTGGTGGGGAGGGTGGGAGAATCATGGAATCATCAGAGCTGCAAGGGACCTCCAGAGATCATCTAGTCCAACTCTCCTGCTAAAGCAGGATTGCCTAGAGCACATTACTCAGGACTGCATCCAGGTAGGTCTTGAAGGTCTCCAGAGAAGGGTACTCCACAACCTTCCTGGGCAGCCTGTTTCAGTGCTTTGTCACCCTCACCGTAAAGGAGTTTTTCCTCATATTCAAATGGAACTTCCCATGTTCCAGCTTGTGCCCATTGCCCCTCATGAAAAACGTCCAGCTCCATCCGCCTTTAATCCACCCTTTAGATATTATAAGCATTAATAAGGTCTCCCCTCAGCCTTTCTCTCCAGGCTAAAGAGTCCCAGCTCTCTCAGCCTTTCCTCTTGGCAACAAGGGCACATTGCTGGCCCATGGATAGTTTACTATCTACCAGGACCCCCAGATCCTTCTGCTCAGAAGTGCTTTCCACCAGGTCAGCCCTTAACCTATATCGGTGCCCAGGTGCAGGACCCTTCACTTGCTCTTATTGAATTTCATTAGGTTCTCCTTTGCCCCGTTGTCCAGCCTATCCAGGTCATGCTGCATGGTGGCACGGCCTTCTGGAGTGTCAGCCAGCCCTCCTAGTTCAGTATCATCAGTGAACTCGCTGAGGATACGCTCAGTCCCCTCGTCTGGGTCATTGATGAATATGTTGAACAAGACTGGACTGAGTATTGACCCTCGGGGTACACCACTGGTTACAAGCCTCCAACTTGACCCTGCTCCATTTATTACAACCCTCTGAGTTCTGTCACACAGCCAGTTCTCAGTCCACCTCACTCCCCCCTCATCCAGCACACTTCCTCAGTTTCCTAATGAGGGTGTTACGGGAGACAGTCTCGAAAGCCTTGCTGAAGTCAAGGTAGATGATGTCTGCTGCTCTCCTCTCACCCAGCCATCTCGTTATAACATCATAAAAGGCTATCAGATTGGTCAAGCATGATTTACCTTTGGTAAATCCATGTTGACCACTTCCAATGATTTCCTCTTCTTTAAGGTGTTTGGAGATGACATCTAAAACAAATCACTCCATTACCTTCCCAAGGACAGAGGTGAGACTAATCAGCCTGTCGTTCCTTGGGTTCTCCTTCTTGCCCTTTTAGTAGACCGGAGTGATATTTGCCTGTCTCCAGTCCTCAGGCACCTCTACTGTTCTCCATGACCTTTCAAAGATGATGAAGAGAAGCCCAGCAATAATAGCTGCCAGTTCTCTCAGCACTCATGGATGCATCCCATCAGGGCCCATGGACTTACGGATGTCTAGTTTGGCCAAGTTGTCTCTAACCCAGTCCTCCTCTGCAGAGGGAAACATCTTCCTCTCTCCAGACCCTTCCCCCTTGTCTCCAGGGTCTGGGAGGGATTCATGGGGGACAGTTTTAGCAGTGAAGACCTAGGCCAAGAAGGCATTCAGTAGCTCTGCCTTCTCTGTGTCTTCCACCACTAAGACACTAAGACGCCCACCTCATTTGTCAGTGGGCCTATATTTTCCCTAGTCTTCCTTTTTCTATTGATACACTGAAAGAACTTGCTATCATTAACTGTAGTGGCCAAATTCAGCTTTGCTTGAGCTGTGATCCTTCTAATTTCCCCCCTGCATATATTCACTATACCTTGGTACTCCTTATAAGTTACCAACCCTCTTTTCTAGAGATCTTAAACTTTCCTTTTATTCCTGAGAATAAAAACTTCCTGAGAAGCTGTGCATGAGGTTTCTCGCCCAAGCCCCCATCTAGGGTGGACAGGCATGTGCATGATATGGGATGGGGAGGAAGGAGAGAATAAAGTTAGAGTGGGCAGAAGCCCATCCTGCTCCTGCTTCTCCCATTTCACCATCTTCTGGTAACTGCTGTTCTGTACTCCAAGGTAGCCCTTCAACTGCCTTTGGTGGTCACTGATTTTAAGGCAGTGGGTTGCTCATCATGATCTGGAATAAGTCGATTGTTGTCTTCCTCCAGAAGCTGAACTTATAACACTAACTCTGTAGCTGCAGCAGTGAAAGGATCCTCTGAATGCTCCCTGCTTTGCTTCCAGGAGGTGGGCAACACTTGTCAGCTTGTGATGACTGCATTTTCCCACTCAACAGAAGTGTGGAGCTCTGTTTCTGGACTGGAAGAGCACTGATTCCTCCAGTGCTCAGCACTAATACTCTATTTCCGTGCGGCAGGGTGTTAGGACTTATCACACTAAAGATAAAACAGTGAAATTTAATGCTCTTGAGTCGCTTGCATTCCGAAACCCAGTATGAAATCTCTGCTTATGTTTAAATAATCTGTATGTTTGAGGAAAGGATTATGAGTTGGTGGAGGAGGCAGTGCTTTCTTAATTTCCTGCAGGGAAGTGCAAAAGGGAGTCCTTGGGAAAGTCAGCTTGCCAAAGAGCAGAAAGGGCAACTCAGGGATGATTTCACCAAGCTCCAAATATGAGTGTGAGCCAGGAGACAGCTGCTCACAGAGGCAGGGGAAGCAATGAATAATGTCAAATAATATTTAATTACTTCTCACTCCTACCAGTCTGCGAAAGAAGATATCTGAAGCTTTCCTCTGATGCCTGGTGGAAAGGGACCTATGTTCTTGTTGTGGCTAATTATTCTTCATCAGGTGAAGAACTATCTTGAGTTAACAAGGTTCAGAGCCTCCCTTTGGGGTTGCACTTCATCTTCTGTTAAAGCCTTTGTGGGAATACAGGGTGATGGCCACCAAGGAGTTGCTTGGGTTGCTGCTCAGCTTGGCTTGCTTATATAGCAAAGATATGGCAAGTGGAAGGCTGTGCTTGAGCTTAGCTGGCCAGCAGGAATCCTGGGGCTGTGGAGCAGGTGATGACACCAAAAGGGTCTCTTCTGCCCTATGCGTGCAGGATCCACCCCATGTGTGGCCATACCAGCAGATGTGGCCCTGTCTTGGTTGGGTGTGAGTATCTGAATGGAGGGTGGGAAGAGAGCACATGGAGGAGGAAGGCTTATAAACTTTCCTTGCTTTTGATGGAAATTGAGTTGGTTGCTGCTGAGATGAAATCCCTTGAGTCTCTCATTTGACAAGTGGAAGCACTTGTCAAATTCAGCAGGGCTTTTCTACCTGCTACCAATCTTCTCCATCTGTCAGTCTACTCCTACCTTTCCTCGACAGATACAATGGGGAGAAACCGGTGATAGGTGCTGTTATGCAGGGCTGTTTCTCTGTAACTCGGCACCTTTCTGATGCCACCTCTGCTTTCATTTGTTTTCTAAATGGTAATTTGTGGCACAGCAGGTAGACACCCTGTAACAGCTTGATAATTATGGGCTGTAATAAATGACTGCAGTCACACATGGTAGAACCAGCAGTTGCCACACTGCCTGCATCACAGGTAGGAAGAGAGGAGTATTCACGTGCAATGAAACTGTATTTACCATGTAATTACCTTGGTGCTAGATGGTAATTTCTATGTAATTAAATGGTCAACAGGCACTGTCTAAACAAAGAGGACTTAAGTGACATCTCTGTCCTGAGGCTTAAAATATTACCAAGTGGTAAAGGGACAAATGGAAATTGTAAACTATTGATGGAGATATGATGGATGTAACACCACCCTGACTTGCCTGAGTTGAAGCTGCCAAGGAGTGAGATTGGGAGCATCTGCCACCCTGGAGAAGAAGGGACCAACATTTATTGCAAAAACAGACATTATAAACTCAGTAGCAAGGCTGCATCGCAGATCGATGTATGAATCCCTTGTCCGTATTCCCCTTTCTCCTTGCTTACAGATGTGCGCCACAGCATGTGAGCATGGACGTGGTCTCCCTTGGCTGTTTGGGTAAAGGGTATCTCCTGCTTAGTCACCATGTGACATCAGCCCTAGACACCTGCTCCCATTCCCGCTGGCAGTTCAGGGACTGGCTGATCCCTGCAATGCTGCACTGCCCACCCCATTCCTTAAAGGCTGTGGAGGGGCTATTTAAAAACCACCAGTGACTCCTCCATGCGTCTGTGTCATTTCTGTTGTGTTCCCTGTGCTGTAACTTGTCCTTGCCTGACTCCTGTTACAACTAATTAGCACCTTGACATTTACACAGTGAGAGAGGCAGCCTTGATGTTTGTGAAAGAACAGAAGGCACATCTGTCTGTATGATCCATCTGAAAAGGAGGAACATGGCTACGTGGTGTTTATAGCAGGCAGTTGGGGGAGGAATTAATTTACAAAATTTTTTTAATGAAAACGATTCCAATAACTGCCCTCTCCCTCCCACATAAGCTGTTTACAAACTGTTGAGTTGAATATGTCCCACGTGTCCTTTGAACCTATCAGTAACAGAGGGGGAAAAAATTTAAATACATCATGAAAAACTAATATTCTGGGAAAAAAAATCCTGCCCACAGAGTTCAAACAACTTATCCTGCTTTAGCTTATGCTGATCTTCATGTACTTAGATAAATGTCACCAGAACCAGACTTATTTGACTCCATTTTGCCCTTTATCCTCATTAAAAAGGAATGTAACTGTTCTTCACTGTCTCTTCTCTCTCTACACCCATCCTGTGAAGGTGCTTTGTGTAAGGCAGCAGTTCACTTTTTTTTTGTGTGGCAGCAAACCTGTGGAGTTTCAGGGTGTTGTGGTGATCAAGCTGGGGTGGTCATGGAACCAGAGTCTCCTTCCCAGCCCAGTCACAGTCTTGCCATGCTTGCTCTGTCCTTTCTCCTTACGGAGGCTATGCCTTGTGGTATGGACTAGGGAGGCTTTCAAGGGTCTTAGAAATGCTTATCCAGCTTTATGTGGGGTGTGGAGGGAGGGGGAAAGCCCCCAAGCCTACTGCATCATCTTAGCTTAGGTCTGACACATATTCCTTAGGTGTTAATACATCACAGATGGGCCAACTGCTGCTCTCATGTGACTGTCAGAATGGCACTACTTATGGGGTAAATAAAACGCATGGCATGCCGCAGCAGTTGCCAGGTGACTGCCATGCAGTGCCAGTGGTACCACAGATGAGTCTTGCTGGCCTGTCTGAAACTCAGGCTGCTGTAGAGCAGCAATTTTCTTAGGTTTGTCTTGAATTCCTGTTGACTTGTTCCTGCTTTTAAATGGAGGGGGAAGCTGACTGAAGGGAAAGGCCTGCAATTAAAAATGCTTCTTGTTGCTTTTTTTTTCCTTAATGAGATCTCTGGCTCATTAGCATTGTGTGTCTCCAGTACAAAGTGCCTTGAAGCTTTCCAGAATCAAAGCTAAAATCTGCCCTCTGGCATTTAGTGATCTGCCATTGACTAGCCAGATGGTGAAGTACAAGGGAAATACTGACTTCCTCACCTCTTTTTTGCAAGGAAGGTAAAGTAAAAGCAAACCACCATCCCCAGCAAAAATTAGCAGGGCAAAGTTGATAGGGTACCACTTCTGTAGGGACCTGACGGCTATGGCTGGGGGATCCCTGCTTGCAGGAGATGGTGGGGTTATCTGGGATCAAACATCAGGGTGCTGAGTCATGTAGGAGTAAGCAGTCAGCTTGATATGATGTGTTTCGTGGATGGAGTAATGTGTAATTTATCTTTGCACCCAAGCTTCTTCCAACATAAAGATGTGAAAGGGTCCTTCGTGGGCCAAAAGTCAGGATATGACCCTGCTGAGTTTGGGATGGATGGCATCTTAAAATGCCTGTGGGAGACCAGTGAGCCCAGGTCCCTTCAGTTGTTTTCTCAGCCAGAAGGTGCCAGTTTCAAGGGCAAGAAGGTCTGAGGGTTACCTTGCTCTCCCCTGGATTCATACAACCCACTGGTGAAACAAAAAAAGCACAAAAATAAGCCTAGGATGCTGCCCTTGGATCCAGCTGCTTGTCTACTTGCAATATATATTACAACAATGAACCTGGTACTTTGTCATTTACTTCACTGTTTTGGGATGTAGTTCCAAGTCAGGAGAGTTAATACAACCTCTGCAGAGTAATGCAGAGTCTGAGAAAGATACTTCTGCAAGACATGGGTCTTTGCAACAAATCAGGTTCTGGATTGCTCTGGCTAATCTCTCAGGCTTCCTTGGGTTTAACTTTTGATATCAGCAGAGCATGGTGACCTGCTTTACAGATCCATGCTGAGTTCTGGAGCTGTTTGATACTTCTAGTGCTCTAGCTTAAGATGCTGTGCAACCTTGAAAAGTCTTTGAAGGTCATTGCATATGTTTGATGTGGAACATATGAAGTTCTCAGGACTCTGCTGTTTTCCTGTGGGGTAGACTGAACTCTGGCGGCTACCCTACTGGAGAAGCCTGCTTGGAGGTTGGGAATGTCCTGTACTGCTGTCCTCCATGTGGGTAAGACTTTGAATCTCTCTTCAGATGGAAAACTCTTGTTCCACCCTCTCCACATTCTTTTGTTGGAAAAGGCTCTTGTGGTAGTGCTGTCTCAAGACCAGCCCACCTGGAGAGTCTCCCTCTGGTTACCTGGGCAGGATTACAAAATATACTCTTGTATCAGTGAGGCTGCAGTCCAGCATCACTCCTCCATCTCTGTCCCTGCTCAGAGATGGGTTAACATCATGCTTCCACAGAAATATGGCAGGGCTGAAGCATCTCCTGCCAGCATGATAGCTGCACTTTGGTCACACTCTTCCTTTGCAGGTATCAACAGGTTGTCAACATGGCCCCTGATTCTGCAGTAAATCGTGGCGGTTTTGTTCCTACCAGCAGCAGATATCAGAAGGGTAATACAGAACAACTTACTAGGTCATAGGGAAAACACCCTGCTATGGGACATGAAGGGCTTCTCCCTGAAGGGCTCTGCAATGTCTCCCCTGCACACCCTATTGGATGTCACCTACAGGAATGTATGCAGCAGGCTAGGCTGATTCGGGATCATTTGGAATAATGATTTATGTTGAGCTGCCATGCCTCACCTGTTGTTAAACATCTGTTTGAATACATGAGTTAACACACCTGCTGACAGCACTTTGATTAAAGCTAAAACTTTATTCAATGTTGAAAGGTAACTTGAAACATGCAAAAGGAGGGAAGATGAGGGAAAGAACACGTGCAGCATAATAAGAAGCTGAATTTTGAAGGCTCTGGGATGGCTTCTCTCTATTCCCCATCTTGTTGGCTGCTCCTAGGCAGCAGTGCCCATGGCAACACTGCCTGGTGCAAGAAAGGCTGCAGTGATCCCACAGGCATCCCTGCTACAAGAGCAACCTGAATTAAGGTGCCATGTGCTGCAGCTTTCTCCCTGAACCTGGCTGAGTGGCACTTGTGCCAAGAATCCTGTCAGGAGGAGGTAAGGGACCTTTCATCTGTCAGGGATGCTGAATGAGAGCTATACCTCTCCAGGCTGTGAATGCAGCAGACCTACTCACCTTCCTGGTTTTTTATTAGCAACTTTCCCCATGTAACCACATTCCTGTGGGTTGGGGTTGAATGAAGAGAAGCTCCCGTTTTAATTTTTGCTGTCAGGAGTAATGGGTAAGTGTAGGAGGAGGAATATTAATCATACCCAGCAGGCATTCTTCAAACTTAGAAACAGCATAAGGAAGGAGCCCAAATGGTTTAAACATCATTGGGACCATTTGTATGGGAGTCTCATGTTCAAAAACGTGCAGGATTTTTTTATTTTTTTTAACCTCTGTTCAGTTGAAAGGGGAAGTTGTTGCTCTCCCAGCTCCTCTTTGCAGCAGGGACCAGGGTCTGCAGCCCTGATATGCCAGCCAGGTCTGTGTTCCCTGCAGAGATAGGGGAGAGGTATGCAGTGGATATTGTCCCTCTTGTTGAAAGCTTTGTCACATCAATTCGCTGTTTCTTTTCCTAATTCATTCTCTCTCTGGATACAAAAGAAAAGGGGAGGAAGGACTGTGGTTTTGCTGTTCCAAATTCTTGTGCTGGCATTGTAGCAGGCACAGTACTACTAAGGGAAAATCGAGCTTTTTTCCTCTTTAGAGCTGTGCAAGGGACCATTAAAGGTATAAAAGGGAACTGAGCTGTACTGTGAGTTTGTGGGTCCACCCTGTGAAGAGAGGTTTGTTTTAATTCCTCTCTCTGGTGCTTAGAGGCCCCCAAACCTCATCCCTTTGCTGCACAGATGTGCAGACTTGCTCATGGCTCACCCATGACTGAGGACACAGGCCCCACTGTGTGAGGCCAGGTGATCTTCAGCAGCACCCTTGTGTACCTCTTTCCCTTCCCTTTTTACTTTTCTCTACACCTTTNGGCAAGAGCACCTGGTGGGTTTTTACTTTTCTAGAGGCTATATGTATTTTCTAACAGAGCTGGAAGCCTTTGCATCCTCTATCTGAAGGCCGTGGAGCTGACTGACCACTTCCACTGGCCATGGATGTCTGTGTTGACCAGGGACTGGCAGCCACCAAGACCAAAGCACCTTTATTCCAGGTGAGCCAGCATACAGGAGGTCTTCCCTGCGGCAAGGTACAAGGCATTGGTCCCTTCTCTTACCTTCTCTTATGTGTTTTGTTAATGTATCACAGAAGCCTTTCTCAAATTGTCAGGAAGCGATGAGGAACATCATACTACTGTGCAAAATTGCTATTCTCTTGTTCTCTTGTGTCTCACCACTGTTGAAATTGGCTAAGAACATCTGATTAGGAATGAAATTTCCTCTTCAGCATCTCCTTAAGCTTACAGAAAAGACTGCTTGGCAGATTTTACTGTGCCACAAACATGGGTGGTGGGTAGGGGGGGAAAGAGAAAAAAAGATAGAGTTGTTCACAGAACTGAATTTTGCAATAAATTTTCTTGAACAAAACACAGTGGTCTTGGTGCTGAGCCAGTTTGTCTCACTGGACTGGTTCCCAGAAGGGCAGACCTCAGATAGGATGCTGGAGAGCTGGGCTTTCCCAGCAAGTGGGTTTCTGCTTTTTATCAAGGATCATCAAAACAGATGTGCAAGTGAATAATTTTGAGACAAAGCTTCATACTCCCAGCTTAATTGGCTTCCTTGCAAAATTCCCAGCACCTTCTGGTAAGGCATCCCAAGCATGATACTTGCAGAAGGCTTTGACATTCCTTGCTCACAGAAGTTTGAGACCTGATTCCACATGTGCATAAAATGAGTTTATTCTTCTGAATTGGCACATGTTCTTTTTCAGCACCATAGGGTTTGTTTGGGCAGTGGAATACATCCACTGAAGATGTTGGAGTCACTCAGTACAGGAAGGGGAAGAAAAAGCACTTGTGTGTCAGGTATGACCTTACATCAAGAGCCAGAAAAATTCAGCTTCAATAGCTGAAGTTGGTAAAACTCCCCAAGCCTGTTGTTTTGCTCCAGATCTATTTCTAAGGGGCTGTTGGACCCCTCCCCCACCTCACTCCAATTTTCACTCCCACCGACAGCACCCATTCAGTGTAGCAGCACAAAGAGCAACAAGCTGTAATTTGCCAACAGGGCTGTGTCCCTCAATGAAAGCTTCCTACATGTCTATTGGAAGATTATTCTATCAAATACCATGCTGCTCTGAAAGGTATGCATTTAAAACATGACTAACACAGATATTATTCTATTTTATTCTCCAGTCTGTGAGTAATGTCTCATTATAAATGGGGATGCATTCAGGAAAACATCATCTGCCTGCCAGAGCGTGGGCTCCTCAGCATGGGCAGCTCGTGGCAGAGAAATTAGCGACTGGCAGCATGTGGCTGCGTGTGGGTCGGCAGCATGCCATGAGTCCTGAGCTAGCCTCAAGCTCTGCTTGCTGCCCAGGCCAGGATATAGCTCTGTTTTGGGGTGGGTTTGGTGGCCCTCAGCAGCTGACTGACAACATGCTGCAGGAATGGTGATCAGCAAGCTGAGGCTGCAGAGCTGGCACTGGTGGAAAACCAGGGCTAATGGCAAAGTTTGCACAGGTTTTTGCTGGCAGAGCTAGCACACTCTTGCTATGAAGGTGTTTTATGCCCTTCATGAGGTAGGTGCAACCCAGCTGAATGCTGTGTCTTCTCAAAGCACTGGGGTATCCTAGAGCTGAATATCACAAAACCCTGGGCTATGGGAAAGTTCATTATAACATGGCATGAACAGGCTCCTGCCTACTTTCCTGGCTCCCCAGCCAGGGACATGGGTCTGCCTAGGCTGTGCTGCTCCTCTTAATGCCACTCAGGTGTAAAATCTCTGTACTTCCTTCTCTAGAAATGGTCCCTCATATCCCATATAAAGGAACCTTGTGTATCTGGAAGCCAGATTCCTCTTCCCTAGAGATGTCTGCTGTCATACACCTTCTGTATTCCTCCTCCTGTGGATGCTAAGCACTTACATTTTTGGGATCTTCATCACAAGGTGAATGGCTGATTTCACTGTTGCATTTTCTGTGTAGGAAGGTCTCAGGTTTTGCTAGGCCCCTGGTCTGAACAGTAGGGCCTCCCCAGCAGCTAGTACAGACATCATGTCTGTGGATTGTTGTGGATTTGCTGGGACTGCTTTCAACCACTGAGCAAACAAAATGCCTCCTCTCTAACAAAAGCCTGGGTATGTGTCTGCCCGATTAGTATACCTGGGCTACTGTGTCAGCCCTCCAGGGGATAAAAATGTCAGAGAGCAAGTGTATGGCAGTCTGCAAGCACATAGTGGAAAGTCTGCCTTTGGAGGTGCCTACACGAGCTGGTGGGGCTGGGGAGTGTGGTTTGCAGAGGCTGAGCCTATGGGGCCTGCTGGGACTGAAATTGCCTGGCTCTGTGTTCAAACTTTGTCCAGGGCTATATCTTGAACCTTCAAATCTTCCTTGTAAAAAAAGCTTCTAAAATTCACAGGTACTCATGGAAACTGTCAGCACTGACCAAGTTGCACATTTACTTTTTAAAGTGCCATCTTGCCCAGCTTTCTGGGATTTGGTGGCTGGTGCTCTGGCTGCGTGTACCTGGAGTGGAACAGACCTTCTTTGAGGCTGGTGCAAACCAGCCGCCTTGTCCTGTGCTGCTGCTTGGCATCCATGGTCCAAGGTCCTTACCATACACCATCCATTCTTGACACCTTCTCCCTCCTGCCTCATACAAAACAAAATGAGATGTTTTTATTTTCCAGGTGTTGTTTTTTCCTTCACCTCCTACTGCAGAGGGTTTGGGTTTCTTTCTTCTTTTTGCTTTATATTGCTGGAACATTTATTTCCTCTCCTGTTTTTATTTTGAAAAGGGGAAGAGAGCCCACATCCCCCTGAGGTGTTATTAAGCTGAAAGGCTGGTGATCTGACTGTGAGGCATGCTTGCACCTCCCACACTCGTGCAGTCAGTGACGCACGCTGCGATCAATGGAGAAGGGATGAATAAAACCAGCGTTTGCTTCTTGCCTGCCAGCCTCAGAAATAAGGGGGCGGAGGAGAGACGGAGGGAACTCTGTCCTGGGTGTGCAATTTTAAGAACTGTTTTCTATATAGCCAAGGGATGCTTGCCAAAACACTTCCATCTCATGATAGGTCCTCTTCTTCTCATGAAGCTAGAATTGCCCTGCCAAGAAGTTCATGGGACTGCTGCAAGCTTGGCTTTGGTGTCTCTCAGGTTCTTTTTGAGGCAATGCACTTCAATGCATGTTGGACTGGTCCATGTGGTCTGTGGCTCTCCTCCACCTTGTGCTTCTTGCTGATTCTGGACTTATAGTGGGACAGGGTCTTCCATCTCTGTGGTGTACAGCTTCTGGCACACTGTTGTGTGGCTCTCAGTGATGCAAATTTAAGACACTGGGTTCAATAACCTGTCTTTTTGCTGTAATGGTCTGTGTCATGGATCTCCAACATCATATCTGGTTTATTTCTTCTTCCCCTGATGGGGTGCCAGTCCTATGGCCCCTCGAGGAATGGAAATACGTAGTCCTGCATGCAAAATGAGGGCATGGCTGTGCTGACATGGAAGTGATAGTACATTGCCCTGGAGAACAGAAGGTAGCAAAGGCTGAACCACAGGATTTGTGCATCTTCTGCCTGTATAAAAACAGGTCCTAAAACAAAACAGCAAACTGTCTGTCAGGTACTTTGGACTCACCATGCTGAATTGAAATACCCGAGCTGCAGTCAGAGGCTGGAGCCCAAGGGCTTCCCACAGCATAGAGAGAATCAGGTCCTACTTCTGCTTGGAGTGCTGCAGAACCAGAGAGTCTTCTTTACTGGGAGAGAAGGAGCTGAAACTGAATGATTAACCATTCACACTCTCTTCCTTCCTGCATGCACAGCGTGCCCTGTGTGGCAGCAAGATGTTCCCCGTGGTGGTGTGGTGCTGAGAGCCGATGTGCTACAGAATACTGCACCAGTGAGAGCACATGAGACTCTTTGCTTCTGGTTCAGGCCATGCAATTGACATTTCAGTGGGACACTACTTCACTTTGAAGGACATGAGTGATTGGTTTTTTTGGGTTTTTGTTTGCTTGCTTGTTTTTTGTTTTCCTGCCTGTATCATGTTGCATCTTTAGCCCACCTTGGAAAACTCTACCTGTAATGTGGATCCTGGCAGCTTCTTGCTTTCAGAGAGGTCCCCTCCAGCACTGCCACCCCTATGCCTTAGCCAGGGGAAAAAAATAGCCTTGCAGAGATTGCCATCACTTGTTCAAGCAGTCAGCACCAGCCTTCAGAGCTGTCATATTAAGGATGCAGCTTGGATGTAGCTGTATCATAGCTATGTGCCCATCACTCATGGACAAGTGGTTTTTTGACCCATATTTCATGCCTCAGACTATTTTTAATAATTGATACTAACACTTTACATCAGGGGAAATAGACAGAAGGCCATCATTTACACACCACATCAATAATAAATGGAGCAATGCCAAAACACATTAATAACAAGCTTGTTTGTCCTCTTCTCATGTTCACAGTGATTCAGTTCTAAGGAGGTAGAGCATGGGCAGATGATCAGGCTAATGTACCAGCTCAGGAAATAGCTGGAGGTGGGGGGAGAGAGGACAAGGAAATGCTGCATTTCAAAAGATTCAATGCTGGACAAAGCTCTGTGTGCTATGAAAAACTACATATGTGCTATTACCCTCAAGGAGCTCTTTTTCCTGCTTAATGCCACTTTTCTTGGAAACTGGAAACTCATTTCAGCAAATGGTTTCTGACCCAAAATCCAGACCACAGTCACCAAGCCCCTTCCTGTTTTCTTGTTGCTGGCACCATCCCAGCAACCACAGACTATCAGGGATTGGAAGGGACCTTGAGAGACCATCTACTCCAATCCGTCTGCTAGAGCAGGAACACCTGTGTATCTCTGCTGATGGGACAGAGGGGAGTGAGACAGAGCCCAACTGCTCTCTGCCCTTCCTCATATGAAACTTTATGCTGCGGAGTTGTTTTTACCAGGAAATCCAACTGTGGTCAGCCCCTTTCTGGCAGCTGCCCAGCCCTGAGGATGAGGAGCACTGACAACCTGCTGCTCCATCACCACCACCACCACATGCCATGCTGATCTCCATGTCCCCCAGCATTCCCCTGCCTCCAGTAGGCTCCCTGCTCTTCAGCATCCCATACATCGGCAGCAATTGCAAAGTGTCCCATGGCATGAGGCAGCAGTGCCCTGCAGCTGCCACCAAAACCCATCTCCCTGCCCAGCCCACGATTTCCAGTGCAAACATCCCCAATGGCATTTCTGTGCTGGGCCATGTGACACTTACTTATAATAGCCAATGGGCCTGAGTCACCTGTAACATTTCGCTAAGGCTTGACTGTATCACCCCACATTTTGGGGAGGAAAGTGGAAGGGGTGGCCAAGGGACAAAGAGGCAGCTGAACATCACCACGATAATTTAAAGGACTGGGAGTGTTAAACTAAAGAGGAAGCACAGTGGAGGTGCATCATGTGGGAAAAGCTTTATCTAATGAATAAACCTTCTTCAGCATGGGCCATGGATAGGATGGGGCAGCAGGAAAAGTTGTCCAGGAGACAGAGATGCTTCAAACATGGCCAAGGTGGCAAGCGTGAGCACCCTCCTGATGCTCCAGACCCTGGCCTTTCCTACTTTGCCCCAAAAGCTTGGTGAAAGCAACAGTACCTACCCACACTGAAGGGTATCCTCATGCCAGTCTATCATTGCCCCTGTGCTTAAAATGACACAGAAGTCAGTCAGATGGGGTCAGTGCCTTTTCATTGTAAAGAATAGGTTTCTGTCACTTTTAGGCCAGTTTTTTTATGCCTATTCTTAATTTTTAAAACATTTTTTACTTGGACCTGCTTAGCTGAGGCTACGGCTCTAGCAGCATCTCTGCCACTTGTGGTCCTGTTTAAGGAAAGGCCACGAGGACAAGGCGAATACACAGTGATACTTTCCCAGGTGTACTTGCCTGTGCTTTAGGTCATTTCTGCCTCCTCCAATTAAATGACTGATGTGATTGTCTTCCATGAGCCGTCTGCTCCAGTTACTGCTTCTGAGCTGCCACTGCTACACAGCTGGGCTCATGGCAGGTGGGGTTGGAAGTGGATGGAACTTGATGATCTTTAAAGTCCCTTCCAACTCTAACCATTCTATGATTCTATGCATTGCACCCCTGCATGTACCATGTTAGAACCGCTCCTGCATGTCTGCAGCAGAGAAAGTGGAGCTGCCAGGTTTGCTTAGTAACGTTGATAATGAGCCTCTAAAAAATAACTTTTTAGAAAATTCACTCAACACGTGTCCCAGTCAGAATCACAGAATATCAGGGATTGGAAGGGACCTTGAAAGATCATCTAGTCCAATTCCCCTGCCAGAGCAGGAACACCTACATCAGGTCACACAGAAACGCATCCAGGTGGGTTTTGTATGTCTCCAGAGAAGGAAACTCCACAACCTCTCTGGGCAGCCCATTCCAGTGTTCCATCACCCTCATTGTGAAGAAGTTTTTTCTCATATTTAAGTGGAACCTCCTATGTTCCAGCTTGCACCCATTGCCCCTTGTCCTGTCATTGCCTGTCACTGAGAAGAGCCTCGCTCCATCCTCCTGACACTCACCCTTTACATATTTATAAACATTCATGAGGTCACCCCTCAGTCTCCTCTTCTCCAAGCTAAAGAGACCCAGCTCCCTCAGCCTGTCCTCGTATAGGAGATGCTCCACTCCCTTCATCATCTTTGTAGCCCTGCCCTGGACTCTCTCCAGCAATTCCCTGTCTTTCTTGAACTGAGGGGCCCAGAACTGGACACAATATTCCAGATCCAGTCTCACCAGGGCAGAATAGAGGGGGTGGAGAACATCTCTCGATCTACCTTCTAATACTCTTCTAATACACCTCAGGATGCCATTGGCCTTCTTGGCCACAAGGGCACAGTGCTGGCTCATGGTCATCCTGCTGTCAACCAGGACCCCCAGGTCCTTTTCCCTTATACTACTCTCCAACAGGTCAGTTCCCAACCTATACTGTTACCTGGGGTTGTTCTTGCCCAGATGCAAGACTCTACACTTGCCCTTGTTAAATTTCATTAAATTTCTCCCCACCCAACTCTCCAGCCTGTCCAGATCTCACTGGATGGCAGCATAGCCTCTGGCGTGTCAGCCACTCTTCCCAGTTTGGTGTCATCAGCAAACTTGCTGACAGTGCACTCTACTCCCTCATCCAAGTAATTGATGAATATATTGAATAATACTGGTCCCAGTACTGATCCCTGAGGGACTCCACTAGATACAGGCCTCCAACTAGACTCTGTCCCATTGACCACAACTCTCTGGCTTCTTTTCTTCAGCCAGTTCACAATCCACCTCGCTACCTGATCATCCAGACCACACCTCCTTAGTTTAGCTGCGAGGATACTGTGGCAGACGGTGTCAAATACTTTACTGAAACCAAGACACACCACATCCACTGCTTTACCATCATCTAGCCACCTGGTTATGTCTTCATAAAAGGCTATCAGGTCGGCTAAGCATGACTTCCTATTGGGGTAGCCCTATTGACTGCCTCTAATGACCCTCTTATCCTTGGTATGCCTAGAGGCAATGTCAAAGATAAGTTATTCCACCACCTTTCCAGGGATGGAGGTGAGGCTGACTGGTCTATAGTTACCCAGGTCCTCCTTGCCCTTTTGGAAGACTGGAGTGCCATTTGCTTTCCTCCAGTCCTCAGGTGCCTCTCCTGTTCCCCACGACTTACCAAAGACGATGGAGAGTGGCCAAGCAATGACTTCCACCAGCTCTCCCAGCACCCATGGATGCATCCCATCAGGACGCAAGGATTTATGGATGTCCAGATTGCTTAACTGGTCCTTAACCCAGTCCTCATCAACTGAGGCAAACTCCTCCTTTATTCTGACTTCCTCTGGGGCCTCAGGTCTATGGGGCTCCTCAGGACAGCTTCCAGCAGTATAGACAAAGAAGGCATTCAGTAACTCTGCCTTCTGTCACCAGGGCACTCACCTCATTTATCAGTGGGCCTACATTGCCTCTAGTGTTAGTTTTATCTGCAAGGTATTTGAAGAAACCCTTTCTGTTGTCCTTGACCTTCTTGCAAGATTAAATTCTAAAGAGGCCTTAGCTTTCCTAGTTGCCTCCCTACATCCTCTGACAACATTCTTATATTCCTCCCAAGTGGTCAGCCCCTCCTTCCATGATCTGTAGACTCTCCTCTTCCACGTGAGTTTGCCCAGCAGTTCCCTGTTTAACCATGCAGGTTCCTGGCTCCCTGTCTTGACTTCCTACCTGTTGGGTTGTTCTGATCTTGAGCTTGGAAGAAGCAGTCCTTGAATGCTAACCAACTATCTTGGGCCTCTTTACCTTCAAGTACCTTGTCCCATGGGATTTTCCCTAGCAATTGCTTGAAAACACCAAAGTTGGCCCTACTCAAGTCCAAGGTTACAATTTTGCTTGGTGTTCTGTTCTGGCCACATGAGATCCTGAACTCCACCACCTCACGGTCGCTGCAACCAAGGCTATCCTCAACCTTCACCGCTTCAACCAGACCCTCTTTATTAGTAAGAATAAGGTCCAGCAGCACTCCTCTCCTAGTTGGCTCATCCATCATTTGCATCAGGAGGTTACTATCAATGCACTAAAGGAACCTCCTGGACTGTGGATGGCTGGCTGATTAGGCCTTCCAGCAAACATCATGGTAGTTAAAATCCCCCATGATAACCAGGGCCTGTAATTGAGAGGCTGCTATCAGCTGCCTGTAGAAGGACTCGCCAACTTCCTCATCCTAATTTGGTGGCTTGTAACACACACCAACAACAGTATCACCATGCCAGCCTTCCCATTCTCACCCACAAACTCTCAGCTCACTCCTCATCTACCCCTGGACAGTACTCAATACATTGTAGTTGCTCTGTCATGTAAAGAGCCTTGCTGGCTTGTCTTTCCTGAGAAGGACGTAGCCATCCATGACCACATTCCAGTCATGTGAGCTGCCCTATCATGTCTCTGTAATTGCCACCAGGTCATAATCTCCTGACCGAACACAGATTTCTAATTCCTCCTGCTTATTCCCTGTGCTGCATGCATTGGTGTACAGACATTTCAGGGAGCACTCTGATTTCACCCTAGGGGGGTGGGAGGTCACCCAGTCTTCATCAATACCAGAGCGCTGCCCCACTGGTGCAAGCCCAGCTACAGCCCCATCCCCCTTCACATCTAGTTTAAAGCTGTCCAGATGAGCCCCACTAACTGCCAATGAGCACAGCAGATGCTGAAACATCTGTGTGAACTGCACTGCTGTGGGCTCCTGTGTAGCATGAGCTTGGCTTGGGGGCACTGATTGCTTGACACCTGCCTGCAGAAGACCATATTAACTATGGGTACATTTAGAGAAATATTTTCTTTCAAATCAGGGTGTAATACATGACCACTGTTAACAGGCAACCAGGTCACAGGATCTGACTAGAGGTATCCTAAGTTAAACTCTAAAACATATATAGCGTGGTTGTACAACAACTGTTTCACTTTACTAACCTAATGCTCTGGCAGAGCACTACTAATTCATGTAGATATAGACTGTATCTGCCTGAAGACTATCTGGTCAGCTCCTCAATATTGGTGAGCAGAGTTTGGAGCACAGGAAATTATTATCTTAACCCATGTATCTGTTCGATCTTGTAGGTCCTCATTTCTTACAGTCTTTGAACTGGTTTCCAATTTGTTTGTGTGTGGCTGCTGTAAGAGAAGCTTGTGGGTCCATATGTAATATTCTGTTACTCTTATTGCTCATGTTATTTATTTATTTTCTTTGTCCTGCATCAACCTGCATGCTTTTTCTGGGCTCCTCTGCTTCTAGGCCTCAATAAAACATAGTTTTCATCTGCAGTCCATGAACATCTCCAGATCTGCCCAAGGTATGCTGCAGGCATGCTTCTCCAGATGCCTTTGCACTGGAAACATGATGCTCACTTAAGCTGGTTTGTCTCTTTCCTTCCACATCAGTCACTCTGTGCCTTGACTCTTCTGCATGAGAGGTTGTTCTTTAACCTGTTTGCCTATCCTGGCTATTTGGAGGCATTCCTCCAGATGTCCATGGTTTTGTCCATTTGCAGGAACCCTACCCTAAAGCAAACATCTCCAAGGGAGTTGTTACAGATTCAAAATTAACAGCAGGTTTTTCTGCTTTATACCTTGTTAACCATACTCCTAACTCTTGGTCCAGTGCCCCTGCAGCTTGGTTCTGTCCTGGCTACCACTCTACTTGTTCTTACTACAGTTGGCTGCTTCAGTAGTAATCCTGGCAATAGCAGCCCTTTCCACTCTGTTTCCTTTGGAAGGCCTAGCAAATATTTATTTTTCATACCTCTACTGCTCATAGCCAGTTCTATATACATTTTGTGCTTAGCCCCTTCTGCAGGACCTTTTGTAGAAATCCTTGATGCTGGGGAGTCGGGGGCTCTCAGCCAGCTCTTTTGTTTTGCTTTCTTAACCCACAAGATCCATAGACATGGAAAACGGGAGCAGAAACTTTCTGGAGAAAGTGAAGATGATAGGAAGTTAGTTTCTGTAGACCTGGCTACTCTTTGAGCTGACCTGTGTTACTAAGTGCTCATCCTTGCTGTCAGGCTACCTAGAGGACTGTTGTCAGCAAGATGATAACAAGGAGACTGTTCAAGGCTTGTGAAATGCACCAGAGTAGGCAAAGTTCCAGATGCTGCTGGCATTGCAACCAGGGGATCTCAGGCTGCCTTCTTGGCACCACCTCTGAGTACTCCTGAAATACTCTGCTTATTGCTTCAGGGTCCATGAAAGGAGAAACACAGTTCTGAAAAGCTTGTTGCAAGATAAGCCTGAGCAGAAAGCATGCTCTTTCGTGCAAGCGCCTTCTTGTTACCAGTTTCTCTTGCCTCAAACTGCATAACCCACTCTTCCTAACATGGTGTGTTTTTGCAGGAGCTGGAACTAGCTTGTTCTTGAAGAGGAGACGACCTTAAAGATCAGTCTCTAACTGGGCTGCCTTCTGGCACCCACTGAGACAATCTCTGCTGTGTTACTCATAACAACTATGAGAAACTCTCCAGGCAACTGGTAATTCTCATGGGGACAGAAATACCCCACTTGTGTTGACTTTTAAATGTTTCACAGGCTCAGTTTGACTTCAAGAAAGCTGGAGGAGAACCCAAACAGGTTTCCATTGGATGACTACCTGATTTCTCACTGCTTTTCTTCTTCCGGCTGCCTGCTAAGGAGATTGCCTCAGGACTTTCCCAACATCTGTTTCCGAAGCCTTCTACTTCTGAGCAAGGCACTTTTCCGCCTTGTGCTGACTGGCAGCACAGTCCTGGCACTTGGCTGCCTCCTCTTCCACAGAGGAGGTTAAAAAAAGAAAATCCAAACCTCAAACCAACCCCAACCCCCCCTTGAAACTAAATATTTCCGAATCCTCTTTGCAAATGAGGTACTTTTCTTTCCACGTAGCTCTAACAATGACACTCTTTGGTGTCTGTAATGCTATACCAATCTCCTCTGATGTCTCATTGAGTCCCTGAAGATTTTCAATAGCTTGATGTATATTTTAAGGTGTTCTCTGCCATTCCCTTGCCAAGGATATTTTTAAATAGCCATTATTTTGGTCAGACATATGAAAAGCCAAGTTCTCTCTATTGCTGGCTGTGCAAATCCTGTTCCTGAGGCCATGCTGAATGCTGGGATGCAGACAATGGTGGTTTTGGCACTGCTGGGAAGCCAAATTGCTCTTGGCAAGAGTAGCTGAGCCATTTATTTCATCTCTGCTCACGGTGAGGGGCTAGGTGGGGAAGGGAGGGATTAATATTTGCTACATGTGAGAGAACAAAAGGAGCAAAATTAAGTTTCAGTATCTCAGAAGCACTATACACAGTGGGGGGGAAAAACCCCAAACATTGACATTACTTTTTCAACACACGTTTTAGCTTAAGTTTGCCTATGTCTTTCTAAGGACTTATCTTGTGAACCAGTGAAAAAATGCTTGCTACCTGTGAAGCAGCCTGTTTTCCTCATTGTGGAATTGCCTAATTAATTAAGAACATTATTGGAACTGGGAAAGACTACCCAGACAGTCAGATGAAGAGAATTTAAAACAGACGTATTGCAAACTGCACTTGGATGTGACAATTTTACTGGGGATACTGCAAGAAAGTTATGATTACAGCTTCAAGCTGAGAAGTGACAGTAAGAAATTGTAAGTACATTACAGACAAAAGCATTGTGTCATTTAGGTGGTCACAAAAATACTGTTTGTACTGTCTGTTTATAGAAAGCACCATTACCTGTTGGATGGTACTCTGACTACCAGTGATATGATTAATTGAGGTTGGTTTAAGCTAGCATAGATGGTTTAACTGTGAATGGTGTCCTAGATTACATCCTGAAACGTTAGCATCATTGATGGCAGCTTCCATCCTCAGGATGTCTTCATGACAGTCTTCTGTATGTGTTATTTTTCCAAGTGGTTTCAGGTAATAACAGGGTAGGAAATGTTCTGCTATGACTAAAATATCAATACAGGCAGTGCTCAGCAGGTATCTAGTAAGAAAAGAATTAAATGCTAGTAGTTTTAAGAATCTATGGGTCAGAATTTACTGCTGCTTTGGCAGCCTAGAAACAGACAATACTAAATTTGCCAATGCTTGAAAAATGATGATGCATCAGGACCTCAAGGGACTGAGTCAGGAGAGTTTGTGTAAGTTGTGGCATGTACAATTGGTAAGAAGCAAAGACTGGTATAGGCACTGATATTTTAAGATCACAAGTGTTCCTGGCCAGAGGCTCTGGAAATAAATAGTAAGGGCTGGTAGCTATGGGCATATCAGCTCAGCTGAGTAGCAAGGACAACATTCCCTTGTGCATCCCCTGATTTATCTCTCTGTTACTGTTATCTACTTCCAAAGTGAGACTGACTGCACAGGGGACTTCTGTGGCCAAGCTTCTTGTGTAGGTTGCCTGAGGAAGGAGTTAAGCAGACAACAGCTTTCTCCTATAATTAACTTACAAAGGAAAGGCTATTTTTCAGTTGTGCTGGCTGGGACCAGTGAAGGAGACAGGTTTCCTTCTGAAATCACAGTACTGTCAAGGGATAACTGATCATGAGAGAATCCATCTTAAAAAAAAGCTGTAAAACAGTGAGAGAAGTGAAAATGTTGTGCTGCACCTTGTGGCTTCTAAAGAGGTCTCTGCCTCACAAAACAAGATCTGGCTCCTGTAACAACTGCAATTGATGCAACTCTAGTGGATTATTTTCCAGAGACAGAACCAAAATTTGGCAGGGGTGGGGTGGGGCTGGGGACTGGGGACTAGGGGGATGGTGTGGTTGGGCATCACCAGGTGGAATAAGCACACTTGTTGCTTGCTGCAGGTCAAAGAGCTTGTGGTAGAAGTGGGCTAGCAGAATGGCCCCAGACAGGCCCTGCCAATCCATACATTGGTATGAGGCAGAGGAGGTCTCTGCTCCAGGGTACTGTTCAGTGGGTAGTGTCAGGACGAGTTTTCACTCATTTGTCAGCAAACTGTGCATTTCATCCAAGTCTTGCAGTTCCTTGCTTTTTATTTCAGTCCCAGACAAGACACTTCCCTGTCCCAAAATTCTCAAGCTCTTCTCTCCAGCATAATTTCCTGAATGGCCACAAGTGTACTGCAACTTGAGGTAACTTTGATTTGAATTAAATTTAATTTGCTATCTTGTTGAAGATGGAAAGAGACAGTTCTCCAATGGTGAATAGTCTTTTTTTCTCTGGTAATTTCTTGGATCCTGTGTTTTGCATAACAGTATCTTCTGCTGCAGGCAGGGATCACAGGGTTCCCTGAAAATATCAATCAGTCCATCAGAGGAAAATGCTGAGTTAGTTGTACTGTAATGGTACCACCTTTCCATCAACAAGAACTATAGTCCTATAATGCTTGACAAAGACTTCTTGTTAGCAATAACTCAGCTGAGTGTAAACAAATCTACATAATGTGCTCCATAATACGTCAGCTGCTTAAATATAGAATGTAAGGCATAGCAGCAGATCAACAAAATATATAGCAGATATTATCATAATATCATAGAACAGCTTTTCACAGAATTCACAGAATCATAGAGTGGTTAGAGTTGGAAGGGATCCTAAAGATCATCTAATTCCAACCCCCTGCCATGGGCAGGGACACCTCCCACTAGAGCAAGTTGCTCCAAGCCCCATCCAGCCTGGCCTTGAACACTTCCAGGGATGGGGCATCCACAGCTTCCCTGGGCAACCTGTTCCTGTGTCTCACCATGCTGATGGTAAAGAATTTCCTTTCAACAGCAAATCTAAATCTACTTTTTTCAGTTTAAAACCATTACCCCTTGTTGTGGTTTAGCCTCAGACGGCAACAAAGAACCAAGGGGCAGCCGCTCTCTCTTGATCCCATCCACAACTGGAAGAGCAAAATTGGAAGAAAAAGACGAAATTCATGGGTTGGCACAAAGGCAGTTTAACAGAACAAAAAACCAGTAACAGTACGATACCGACCACTCACCAACCGCACCCCTGACCTTCCTGTGCTGTGGGCCACCACCACCCACTTCCTGTCCCCCTCCCCTTCCTGGCCAGCTCCTGGCTACCCCCTGGGCATGGCTCAGGTGGGGTGGAATACCTGTGCCCTTTCTAGAGCCAGGGGACAATTAACCCTGTACCTCTCAGAACTAGGACACTCCTCATCCTATCATGCCCTTGTAAAAAATTCATCCCCATCTCTCTTGCAGGCCCCCTTCAGATACTGTAAGGCCACTACAAGGTCTCTCCAGAGCCTTCTCTTCTCCATGCTGAACAACCCCAATTCTCTCAGCCTGTCCTCATAAGAGAGGTGCTCCAGCCCTCTCATCATCTTCATGGCCCTCCTCTGGACTCACTCCAAGAGGTCCATGTCCTTCCTATGTAGTTTTGTCTGGTGATGGCTGTGGAGCACTCTACTGCACAGCAGGGTTGTTTCAGTTATGCTTGTTGTTAGCACATGAATGTTTTACTTCTAGTCCAGAGATTGAGTCCTACTGCACTCAGCCAGTGAGTTCCAGACTCTGTTTCTTCTAAAGTCGGGAGACTTCTTTTGCTAGAAATCTTTCTTCCTGGTATTCCAATGTAGGTTGTTATGGAATGGTCAGACTCCCCAGCCCAAGGGGAGATAAATTATGTCAACCTTGGACTTCAGGGCAGGTTTTCCAGGCTTCAGCTGAGATCTGTACCTCTTTCCAGACTACCTGCTCTCCAGATGTTTTTTCTTTACTGTTCCAGCCGTGGTCTTGCCAAAGTGCTTTGCTGATTTTCTGCCATGTGTGTATCCAAGTACTTAAATTAGCTCCTCCTCTCTTCTTACAGGTTTCTGTGCAACTAGTTACTTGCCAGAAACTCTTTGGTTTCGGTTCCTGATGAATACAGTCCTTTGTCCTCAAAATGCAATATGTGCTTTTGTTCCTACATGCAGCAACTTGCATTTAGTTGTACTGAAAAATACATGTTCTTCTGCGGAGCCCAGTTTTCTGTGCTTTCCAGATTGCTCTACATTGTTTCTGTCTGTCAAGCTTCTTACATTGCACTCAATCGATAGGATGCCTGAATCTCACTTGCTGAGGAATGGAAATCATAGTAAATATTTTGTAGTCTATGCAAAATGAGTTGATGATCTCAATTCAGTTGCTTTTAGGCAGGTGTTTGCATATATTCCCTAGGACAACTCTTATATTTGGCATGTGTTATTGTGCTTCTTGGTGAGCACTGCAGTGGGACTTGGGGCTGGATCCTCCACCTAGCAAAGCTCTTGGCCTCTTCAGCAAAGTGATACTCATCCCACAAAGAAACCCATAACTTGATGCACTCCCACATGACAGTTGGGAGCACAGTACTGTGAAGGATCGGGACAATTGGGAATGCTGCTGCTCACAGGCTGGCTATGTTTGAAATTATGCTAGGGACTTCAAGCACCTTCAACTACCCCCATGATTAATTTTGTGATTAGATCTAAATGTATTTTATAGATTTACTTGAGAGATGTGCCAATATCTGTTGACATCAATAGGAATCTTTCCATTGACCTCAGTGAGCACTGAATGCATTTCTGAACAGCTGTATCTTATTCCAGGTTTGTTTTCACAAGGAGAAGGCCAATCGTGAAGTTAGTACTGTGTTTGATGTAGTTAGGTACATTTTTTCTGTAAATAAATGCAACATCCTTTTCCTTGTGCTAGTTTTGGAGAGCTTGAATCTTCTTTTCCCAGCAGTCCTGTACCCCAAGATATACTACTTTTCCTTGCTGAGTTGTGCTCATGGTAGCATCTCTAGCTTTCTAACCTCCAGACAGGGTTAAGCACCCACCTCCATCCAAACCAGTATCCCACATTTTCTATGGCATGCCGATTGCTGCCACTGATGCAGTGGTTTTCTATGAAATGGGTGTTCTGGGAAGTATCTGGCAAATGAAAAGTTTTGCATAAAAAAAAGGGATGCTTGTGGAATGTGCTGGAAGGTAGCCTCATCTGTGACACTGGCTGTCTGGCAAACAAAAAACAATAAATAAATAAATAAATAAATAACGACTGTGAGCTTAGTTTCTATTCTGCTTCGAAATCACTCTTACTGTCTGAAGATCTTTCTTATAAAATCTACTGCCTGTGCAGTAAGATTGTTCAAAAAAGGCTCGTGGAGATTGAAGATTTAGGGAATCTCTGCTGGCTGTGTGACAGAGCAGCAACTGAAGTATTGCTAGCAACCACCACACCTCATACTGCTAAAGGAAATGGAAGTGAGCTGAAAGCCAAAGCAGAGATGTCATTCCTTTAAAAGGAAGACGAGCCAGGGCTTCAGTGAAATAAGCGGGAGGTTTTGTGGCTGCTTGAAGGGAAAGGCTCCACTGCTGTGGTGGTGGGCATCAGTGAGACAGCAGCAGTGCCACTCTGCTCCTGGGAATGCAGAAGTGAGCATGTACTGAAATATCCTAGTTAATTTTGGATCACTGACCTTGGCTAACATTAGCTTTGTACCTTCAGTTTCCTGTTCTTTTTTTCTTTTTATTACTTTTAATCTGTGCAAGGACCTTCCCTTTTATCCTATGGGATCTCAGAGCACTCAGTGAAGGAGAATACTGGGAACATTTTGGGAAATCCAAGAATATCAGAACAACTGTCTCTCTTATCCGTATGCTTGCCGATTCCTTCACAGAACCACCATAGTTTGGTGAAGTAAAACCTCCCTTGCAGAAATCATGCTGAGTCTCCATGGCTATATCCTTATTCATTCATATGTCCTCCCTTTTAAAATGCAAAATTCAAGAACAGGTACTAAGGCAGCTTAGGATGACCAGTTACAAGCTTAGTGGGTAGTTTGATTATTTTATCTTTCATTTCCGTTAGAAATTACTTTGCTAATGAGAAGCAATTGATTCCAGTGACTTCATTATTGTTTATTTCATCTGTCTAGCCTCTTCTCCAGACACTTCACACACAAGGACCTGTCTCCAATTGTCCCCCACCAAGAATGTGGTTGTGGGAAAAATCCCCCTTGCTTCAAATACTCCTTTTTCCTAGCCCAATAACATGCTTTAGAAGTTACATTCATGCCTAAATCCTATTGACATCAGTGTTTTTTGGAAACTATATTTAGATGAACTGTTTTGAAAGTACTGGCTCCACTAGGAACACATGCTAGACATTTTCTTCCAGTCTTCTTTCAGTGTTTCTCTTCTGTACCAATTATGTCCGGATCCAAAGTTAATCTGTGAAATGCAAGAGCAGCTGTATGAAGGCAGCCCAAAGGCTCAGCTAGTTTTGCACACTATCTGTGGCATAGGCTGGTAGCGGATGCTTAATGAAAGGAGCATAAAAACCGGCATTACTCTGGCTCCAGAAAACTCTCCCAGCAAGCTGCAGCTTAATAGCAAAGAGCTAGAGGTTTTTTCTCTACTTTTCTGTTTCCTATAACTTTTTATTCGGCTTACCTTCCATATTTTGGCTCACTTACTTTGGAGCATGCTCACTTTTCTAGCTTCAACAACTGTCCGTGGCAGTGAAATCCATGACTTGCATGAAACAGTGCTTTGGTTTGTTTTTCAATCTGCATCATTTTAAGAATGTAAATCAAACACTGATCTTGCACTGTTAGAAGCTGCAACAGTAAGTTCACTACAACCACACACCTCCTATTCAAAAATGTGACAGACCCAGAAGTCATCTTTTTTTCAGGCAGGGAAGTAACTGGCAAGATGTAAACTGTAGCTTAAGAGAAGGAATTTCTTAAGCTGTTTCCTGGTAGTTCATAAAATCATAGAATGGTTTGGGATGGAAGGGACCTTAAAGATCATTTAGTTCCAACCCCCCTGCCCTGGGCAGGGACACCTCCCACTGGACCAGGTTGCTCAAAGCCCCATCCAGCCTGGCCTTGAACACTTCCAGAGATGGGATATCCACCATTTCTCTGGACAACCTTTTAGTGTGTCTCACCATCCTCACATCCTACACACCTCCTAATGTGTAATCTAAATCTACCCTCTTTCAGTTTAAAACCATTAACCCTCCTCCTGTCACTGAACTCCCTGATAGAGTCCCTCCCCATCTCACCTGTAGGCCCCCTTCAGGCAGTGGAAGGCTGCTACAAGGTCTCCCCGGAACCTTCTTTTCTCTTAGAGTCTGTTAATTTATCTGCTCAGTGTCTGGGAATGAACTGATGTTTTTGTGGATTTGGATTCTCTCCTTCCTGTGTGGTAATAACTGATGGAGAGAGTATAATGAGGTCAGTTTGTTTTTGTGCTGCTGCTTATTTATCAGCACCTGGTGTTCTGTTTTATTGCCGTGTCTGACAGTCACGCAGCTCTTTGTAGACAGAACTTGTTTCTGCTGCTTTATGCAACCTTTTTTCTTTATCCTCAGAAAATTGCTCCTGTATCCCTCTTCCAGATCATTTAGGCTCTGAGAACAACCCATGTCACAGCCCAAATTGCTATGGGATTCCACTGGGATCCCCTCCACTCTGAAATATAACCATTTATTCCCACCTGTCCGTTCTTATTTTCTACTGGTTTTGAACAAACTTGAGAACCTTTCTTCTAATCCCAGGAGAGATTAATTTCCTAGGAATCCCTGGTAAGGGAGCTTTTGAGAAACCAGAGTACATGTTATCAACTAAATTGTTCCTATTTACATAGGCATTGATGCCCACAAAGAATTCCCTAGGAGGCATGATTCCAGCTACCAAAAGCATGTTTTTTCATCCCAGTTTTCTAATTATCTTTAATGCTATTATGTAACCTCTACTGCTTTGCTCAGTTTTAAAGTCAGTGATAAGTAGCTCAATTAATTCTCCTTTGGATTCTTCTTTTTGGTGGTGTTTTTTTGTTTTTAATTATTATTTTATTTTTATTTTTTTAACTGGCCACTTTCCTTTTTCAGAGACCTACAGTCCTGGAGTTTATGTCTTCTTGCTCCTGGGTTATCCCTCATCTGCACTGGTACACACTGGTTATAAGAGAACATAACACCTGGACGTAAACTATACTTTCCACAACAGTGAGGGAAAATATTTGTTGTTCCATGAATACTTATCGTATCACCTGTGGTTTGTGCAGACTATGCAAAACAAGTGTTAGGGACACTTCATAGACTTTATCTTATTTTGGAATGATGTGCTGAGGATTAACATCATGCCTATAGCTGCTCAGTGTGCCTGCTGCTGCCAAATAATTTTTGATTTCTAGGGCTACCAACTGGCTTGCTAGAACAGGTAAAGAAAGACTTACAGCCTTGCTCCTTCTCCTTTTCAGAAATACAATTAATCTTATTTCACCATAATCAAAGCTGTCTTTGCACGCAGAGGTGGCCTCAGGTGCTCCTATGCTGCAGAAAGCTGTTGCCTCAGGATCCTTCTGGGTTCTGTAACCCAGGTGCCTGTTCCTTTCACATCAGTAATGGATTTACATGAGTGTACTCTGTGGCCTTGCTTTGCAAACAAAAAAATAAGGGCTTTGTTTAATAGGTGATTTTTTTCCCCCAACAGTGTAGAAACACTATGAAGGTTGACAAGCTAGCTCACTTTTAGAGGGGATGAGTTCTTCCTGAATCTGCAAAGGGCAGGATGGCAGACACTTTTTTTATAAATATTTTCAGTGTTTCTTTGAAGCTGTATGTTTTCCGGGTTTTCCACTCCCCTCCTCATTCCCCACCCCCCCTCCTTTTTTTTATGTTTTTGTTTGTTTGTTTGGGGTTTTTTGTTTGTTTGTTTGTTTGGTTTTTGTTTTTTGCATGGTTTTCCCCATCTTACAGTTTCAGGAGAGATCACCAAGGGCTACCCCAGCGTGGAATTTCTGCAATACTGAACCACTCTACTAATGTTCTCAGGGCTGGATTCAATTGAGGAGAGACTCTGCAGCCAACCCCCAGAGACTGCACATGTGTTTATTTAAATGTCAGTGGCCCACACAAGCTGAATATCTATTAGCTAGAGCATGCATAAAATCCAAAGCACAGCTACAGTTCATATTTATTGTTTTAAGTACAGATCCCTTTACTGTTGTCATTTCAGTACCCTTGTATTTATGGTATTATTCAGTCAGCTCTGAGAAGTTAACTAGCACTTTGCAGTGTTTCTTTACTATGAAGGTATAATATCTGTCTATAATAAATATATAGGTAAGGGATTTAAGAAGCAAAACACAACAGCAACAACATATTGCATATGGAAACTTTACTAAGCAAATAAAACATTCTCCGCCAGAGCTACAGAATAAAAAAACCCAGCAAGCTGGTATCATCTGAAGTCAGCAAATAAGCAGTAGATGTGTACTTCCACTCTATTTTTTTTAAACTTTGTCTTTTGTCATTCTCCAGCACTTCTATACCCCACTCTAACATTCTCATGCAGACTGGAAATAAATTGATAAGGCTTTTTTGGAAAGGGCTGTGGGGATCTGAGGACTTCAAGGCATGTGGGCTGCGTGTGGGTGCTGCTTTTCTGTTGTTTGGACTTTCTGTGCATGAATGATACTAGAAACACCACTATCTGCAGAGCTGTACTAGTAAACCTGCTCAGCAGTCACAGGACAGAATTGGTTTTGCCAGCAAAGCTTGGAACGGTTCAGGGAATGAATTGAGCAGCTGTGACACATGGGTATGTTTTTGGCATAATCATCCCCCCAAAATGTGTAGAGTTAAAACAACCTTAGAGAAATGAGAATACTCTATATCTTCTGAAGGCAGGAGAAAAGCAGATAAAAAATATCTTTTGCATTATATAATCTAGAAACCTGCCCTATTTCAACTCTAACATTTGGCTTTGTGAGGAAACATCCAGTGAAAAAAAAATATGCTTTCTGCTAAAAGTAAAACTACCTCAAACTGATTTTAAATTTCACTGGCAACATTTACCTATGATATTCCTTAGTTTGGAGTAGCGATAATGTTGCAGTTAAATAAAAGGGGGGGGGGAATATATATATGTATATATGTATTAAAATTATATATATTTGGCTGGTGGTGTTCTGCTGACATGAATGTGAGTTACTCCAAGTGGGATTTTGGGCTAAAGCCCAGAAAAGCAAAAATGCTTCTTTAAAATCAACTGTAAGGCTGCTATTCTGTAACAGGAGGCTGTTCTGCTCACTCATGAAAACATATAGAAGATGGGATGTATCAGGAGTAGGGATCATTTATCCTTGAGGTCGTTGGTTTGAATCCTGACCAGGCTGAAAAGCTTCAAAGCTCCAGTGGCTATTCAGTAACCGATGTGAAATAAATTGGTGGTCTTGTTCCAGTTCTTGGTGGTCAGATGTGTGCATCATAGAAACCACCACTTCACTTGGCATCCTCACTGAAAGCCAGAGCAGACAGACCAGTGATTGAATGAATAGGGAAGGCACTGAACAGCCCTACAATTTTAGGATTAACTCTTCAAGGCTGCTGTTGAGAAGGGCTGACAAGACAGTTGGGGGAGCCTGCTGTGCCCTGTAAAAGGGCAAAAAGAAATCTGAAACCAAAGCGTGTCAGCTTTGCATCTTGCACGAGCACTGCATTCAAGTAATGGTAGAGGAGCTGCAAGTACATACTCTGCTGAAGGTTTGCAGCTGTACCTTGTGCACTGTATTGTTGCGTATCAAAGGCTAAGGATGCCCATGCTTCTAAAGTGGTTTCCAACTCTGACTGTATGATTTCTGTATGAGAAGAAACCTCAGGCTACATTTTGGACTGTGACCGCAGTCAGGTTTTGTAGACAGTCAGACCATTAGTGAACAGAGATGTCAGTAACTGAGGCACCCAAAACTGCTGGATGATCCTGGTAATTCATCTTTGAAATACAAAAATAGATCTTCAGAGAACTTCTTTCACAATAGCACAGGAGTCCCCCTTCAAAAATCCTGTCATGTGGCAAGATCCATATGGCCATGCATGGGAGAAATGGGTCTGCAGTGATACAGTGATGTCTGAAACATATTCATGTACCTGCATAGGACACAGCTCCTTCCTCTGCTCTGATAATGGCAATTCCTTTAGTCTTGCAACCTTGGAGATTCTTCTTTTGCTTTTTTCATGTTAAGGATATCCATTTCCATTTTATTTTTATCTGATTGTACAGCATCAGCATCTAGGCCAAAATTCAATGGTAAGTCTGGGACAGCCTCTATAAGGAAAAAGAGGATAATAATTATACTCAAGAGTTTTATCAACCAAAGCTGATACACTATTTGCTAGAGAATCTGTTCTTTGGAATATATGACTAAAATAAACAGTCTAGGATCTGTAGCATTGTGGATAATTTAACAAGTAATCTCCCCTGAAACAGTCGTCTGGATTTACCAAAAGCAAGGTGAGAAAAAGTATTCTTGTGCTTTGTTGCTGGAGATCAGCAGTTAGAGTTTGCAGGGTTCAGAATAAAGTATGAAACTAAGCAACATACCTCTCCCACTCTTCAGCCAGTCCTCCACTGCCACACTCTAATTCTTTCATGCTTATTTGCTTTATCCAAAATACAAGTTACTTCATGATGTTGGGTTTGCAGTCAGGCAAATTACTTTGTTCACTTAACCAGAGGAGCAGAAAAAAAATATAAAAGAATCTAACACTTTCTCTCTTCTCCTTGCTTATATAGAAGCACAGCCCAATTTTGGTCCACTACGCTTCCTACCAAGCGACAACAGGATCTTGCATCTTGGTCTCTACATATGAGCCAGAATGTGTCATGCCTCTGGTTCTAGTACAAGACAGAGGCTCTATTTATCATACTCACACTTAGCCAATCCAGTAGCTTTCCAAAGGTTATCCATATTAGCCTGCTAATATGTGATGTCTGAAAAGTTCTCATCAGTGTTCATAACTGAGTCTTTAACATCCAACAGGCCACCTGCTAACATGATAGGAAGCTCCTGATAAGGATCAATAAAGATCTGTGTGTCTCGTCTCTTTGGATGCCAGAGTATCAGTGTGAGCAACCTCAACCTATTCTAGTGGAATGGCACAGACGTGTCCCGTTGCAGCATCATCTCTAGAAGCACCTATTGCAGACTCTCCCTTTTCTGAAAAGGAAAATATATGGCACTGATTATGCAGTGTAGGTATTATTAAACTGTATCTCAATTATTTACATTCCATTTCTGGGTTGGTCTCCATTGCCTTGCAGCTTTTTGAAACAACTCTTCGGTTTTAGTTTCCACTCTAATCCATTAAGTCCTTTCCTTGAATCTAGTGCATGACACCATGGGGTTTATGCTATCTGCTCTTTTTCAGAATGTGAAGTCTGCCTTTTTTCTTCTNCAGCCCTGATCTTGCCTAGTGATTCTGGAAGAGAAAAGTAGCTCTTCTTTGTACCCATGTTTTATAGACACATACACAGACTTTTCTAGGGCTGCAGAGGTTTTGACTCTTCTGGTCTCTCATCATAATACATTCTAAATATTATCCTTAACATTCACAGCTGAATACGTATCTATGTCTTAGCTTCCTGTTAAACAACATATCTGCAAATGAGAGTGCTAGATTCAAAAGTCTAACCCAACTATTTAGTAGTGTCAAACCGGGTCTGAGTATAACTCTTCAGACTTCTGAGACATTCCTTTCATACTTTTGGTACCATTTTCTGCAAGCCTATTTCACTGTTACTATTCTGGACACTTGTACTTCTGTTGGCAGGTCTTGATCCACTGTGATGCTTTTCAAGAAGTCAGAGAAAGCACTTGTAACTAACATGACTTTTTCAGATACAGTGGATAAGGAACAAGCTTAGGAAGGAAATATCTTAAAGAGGAGAAATAAGGATCTAAGCATTTTCCCTATTCAGATGCTTCTGTGTATCTGTATAAAGAGCTAAATCAGTGATGCAGGAATGATCTGCAAATTACACGTTTCAGCACAAGACCTACATAACCACAGGCAGCTTCCTGATGTGAGCTCCAGACTTTAAGCTTCAGAAATTTATTTACGTGAAAGCATTCAGGTATATTCGGCAAGAACTCCATGCTATATTTTATGGTAATGCATGTTTCTATATTTTATTCTAATGTTTTACTCTGTTTTCTGAGTGCAGCCATTTAATGTTTCTGTTCTGAATTCCTCAGTGGCCTGCCTTCACAGCAGGAGGGGTGTTATCTTATGCCATCATGACAACTTCCTTTAGGGAGCTGGAAGCTGCCAGGAAGAAGAGGGAAGTGAACTTGGATACACCATTTCATGGGTGAGTGCTCTGAACACCTCTGTACCCAGCAAGGTCATAGAGCAGATCCTCCTGGAAACCTTGCTAAGTCACATGTAAAAAAAGGAGGTGGTTGGTGACAGCCAACATGGCTTCACTAAGAGCAAATTGTGCCTGACATTTAGTGCCCTTCTATGATACGTCTGCAGTGTTGGTGAATAAGGGAAGAGCAACTGATGTCATCTGCTTGGATTTGTGCGAAGCATTTAACATTGTCCCATGTGACATCTTGGTCTCTAAATTGAAGAGACATGGATTTGATGGGTAGACCGCTAAGCTAGAGAAATTTTAAGTAGATAAGTAGGTAAGTAATTGGCTGGATGGGACTTTTTACCAGGGCAGTGATTTGCTCAATGTCCAGGTGGAAACCATGACAAGTGGTGTTCTTCAGGGGATGTGTACTGTGGCTGGTGTTGTTCAACATCTTTTTGGCAACGGTGCACTTGGGTACACTCTCAGCATGTTTGCTTATGACACCAAGCTGTGTAGTGCAGTCAGTATGCTGGAGGGACGGGATGCCATCCAGAGGGACCTGGACAAGCTTGAGAGGTGGGCATGTATGAACCCCATGAAGTTCAACAAGGCCAAGTACAAGGTCCTGCAGGTGGGTCATAGCAATCCCAAGCACAAATACAGGCTGGGTGGAGAATGGATTAAGAGCAATGCTGAGGAGAAGGACCTGGGGATGTTGGTGGATAAGAAGCTCACCATGTCACAGCAATGTGTGCTGGCAGCCAAGAGAGCCCCTCGCATCCTGGGCTGCATCAAAAGAAGCATGGCCAACAGGTCGAGGGAGGTGATTTTGCTCTTCTGCTCTGCTCGCTTCAAAGCCTACTGGAGTACTGTGTCCAGCTGTGGAGACCCCAAGGTAAGAAGGACCTGTTGGAGTGAGTCCGGAGGAGGGCCATGAAGATGATGAGAGGGCTGGAGCACCTCTCCTGTGAGGACAGGCTGAGAGATTGAGGTTGTTCAGCATGAAGAAGACAAGACTCTGGGGAGTCCTTATAGTGGCCTTACAGTATCTGAAGGGGGCCTACAGGAGAGGTGGGGAAGGACTTTTTACAAGGGCATGATAGGATGAGGACTAATGGTTTTAAACTGAAAAAGGGTAGATTTAGATTTGCTGTTGAAAAGAAATTCTTTACTGTCAGAGTGGCGAGACACAGGAACAGGTTGCCCAGGGAAGTTGTGGATGCTCCTTCCCTGGAAGTGTTCAAGGCCAGGCTGGATGGGGCTTTGAGCAAACTGGTCTAGTGGAAGGTATCCCTACTGATGGCAAGGGGTTGGAATTAGATGATCTTTAAGGTCCCTTCCCACTCTAACTATTCTATGATTCTGTGAACACTTGAAAATGCTGCTAGGCATCTCTAAAAAAAAAGTAGTGTCTCTAATTCAGTTTTTGAATGAGAGAGTGAGTTGTGGGTCCCAAGTGAATGGGCAGAACCTCCCTGCAGGTCTTAGTTGCATGATGTACTTACGACTTGCTTCTGTGGTCAGCATTCCCGATAGACCAGCTACGGGCAGCTGCATTGAGAACATGCTGAATTCAGACCACTCACCATGCTGGCCATTACAGATCCCATTGTCGCATTCTTTGCCTATGGATCTATTTTCACACTCTCCCATGGAGTCCTGGGTCTAACAGTCCTGGGTTCCCTTCCTGGGGCTGTAATTGTTGACTTGGCTTTTCATATGAGTTTTATCTGAAAGTAGATTGGATTTGCAAAAGGAAAAGCTCCTAGTATAAGCTCTGCCAGCTGCCACTTTTCTGTAAAATCTGAAAGTTGCTTCTCCTTAAAGGCAGTTGCTGCTCCTGAAGCCAGGCATTTTTATTTGCATGAGAAAGCTGTAACTGACTGTAAGATAGTCTATGATCTTATTTTAAAAGAAAAGGATAAAAATAAATTTATTTTTGTTTTTGCTCTGCCTCAATTTAGAGGCTAGCCATTCTCTTTTGTGGTCTCCACACTTTTGGAGAGCTGGTTGACACTTATTTAGGTTGGCACAAACTAAATATAACCAAGTGTGTGTGAAAGAGCGTGTAGTTGGGCCACAACTTCAAAAGCAGCAGAAAGCAGCATTCTGTCTTTCATTGCAGAGCAAGGGAGTTATGGACAAAATACAGCTATTCTGAGACAGCTCAATGAAACACATATAACCTGAACAAAAATTAAGTATTCCATTCAACTTGTGAAATTTTTTTGCCAGCCTTTACAGTCCACAGCCTTCTCATTCAATCTTGAATAATAGCTTTGAATTGAGCTGTAAAAGCTTCCGAAGTTTGAAGTCTTTTGACAAGTTAATTTAGCTGTATAGTAAAAAGTTTTTCCCCTAGATAGAATAAAACCATCATATCATGAATGTAGTAGTCATCCAAGGGAAAGAAAACACCATTAGGATTAGAAATTATGGGCTTTATGGAGACAGTTTGTGGTTTAGTGTAATCTACTATCAATATTTCAGTAGAAAAATATTCTACTCATCATTCAGTTGGAAGTCAATATCTTCACTTAAAACCAACACCCAGGAATCACACTGCATATATATTTTTTTTATTGTTGAAAAAGTAACTTGTTGCTTTTTTGACAGTTTTTTTTCTTACTTTTATTTAGATTTTAATTGTTTTTCACCCTGTATGATGCAGGACACTGGGGGGTTTTCTGGTTGAAAGAGGCAGACTAGAAAAATGAATCAGCATTTCCTCTAAGGTTCTCACTGTAGAGAGACACACTTTTCTCTCAGAAGTGCCACGTTTTCCTTTTTTTTTTTAAGAATCAAAAAGCAATCACTGGTAAACTAAGTGTATCTAACAATTACTCAATGTCTCAAGTTTCCATATTAATTTTAGACTTATTTCTTGCTTAGGCCTTAGTGCATCACTAAAATTGACTGAACTGAAAAGACAGCTGAGGGGGGCAAAGAGATTTCTTTTGTACTCTTAAATCTTCAGTTTAAACAAGAGGGATGATGACACTCTAAGAACTTTGGACAGTGGTTTGTAATGGTTGTAGAACATTTATTTTTATAATACAGTTGAGAGCATAGCTGTTATTGCTAAATAAATACAGAGTTTATAACATCCAGCAACAATTGTTCAAAACAAGTTTTAGCAAAGAAACGTATTTAAAAAGTGTCTTGTACCTATGACAAAATGACTGCTATGACAAAATGACTGCCATGACAATCCCATGTGCCTTCATTAGTAGTTTTTATATGTAAACTTTTTCACCTTATGTCATCCTGACAGTGTCTTCTCAAACAGCAGCAATATGACGTTTCCTTACTGCAGCTGAAAGAAGAAAGTGGTTACCCCTGCTATTGAGGCTGCACAGGAGAGCTACTTCCAGATGTAATTCAGGGGTGGAACATACTGGACCTAAACTCCCTGACATCTCTGTGGCAGGTGTGAGTTTCCAGCTGTGTCATACTAAGCCTCCATCAAGTCTCCATCATGGGAAGAAAGAGCTGCCAGTTGTGTGGCTGTCTAATCTACTGTCACTAATTCTTGCATTTGGTGATGTGTTACAGCACTGTCTACTCTGTATTTGATATTACTAAAATAAAGAGTTTAATCTGAGAAACAATACATACGGAATGTTTTTAAAAAAGCATAAATATGGAGATAAAATTTAACACTGTGGCCTTTATTTTGAACTTCACTCATCTTTTTTCTTTCCTTTTTTTCTTTCAAGTGTGGGAGAGGGACTTGAGTTTGTCCAAGATAAGAGCAATAAGTTGTTTCTTAGAGAACTGGCTCTTAATGCTTCAGAATTCAAGCTTTTCAAGGCCTTGAGTATGAAGACTTGAAGTGTTGGTTCTGCAGACAAGCTGGAAAAATAGCTTCTGCAGCCAAATACAAGATTCTTCAGCCTCAACAGGTACTCCCTTCAGTGGAGAACATCTCCTTTACAGCTGACATTAAGCCAGACAGGACTGCTCTGCACAGAAGACTTTGCAGCATAGCATAAAAAAGAAGTCTCTCTCTGCAAGAGTATTGTACAATGATAAAAAAAAAAAGGAGTCCCAGCCAAGAAAACTCACTAGGAAAAGGAAAAGGGTATGTCAGAGGAAAGCACAGGAATGGGGTGATGTAAGTTTAACATTATCCGTTTCATTACGGCTGTGTCTGGTTACTTTGCTGAAGCTTTTTCTGATGCGAGAAAGGAGTAAATAAGTATGATGTAGGAAGGATGCAGAACAGATGGGAGTGGGAGATTAAGCAAAGAAGGGTGACTGGTGGGAGAGAAATATCAAAGAAAAGCAACGACAGCAATTAACTGATCAGGAATAAGAGAAAGCAATCACCACGTAGAATCTTGTGTCTAGGCTTGACCCTTTCTAAAGAAGCAAGTGGCACTGGCACTTGGAGTAGGCCTTCAGTGGCTAGATTCTAGAGGAACTGGCTTTTGTCCTAACTGGATACTCTTTTTCTCAACCATGGAGGTGGTGGGAGAGGCAGAAGTAGACTCGAAAGCTGAGGCACCCTATTTAACTTTCACCAGATCCATGTGACTAGAGAGAGAAATTAGCTGGAGTGTTGTGATGGCTGTTTCCTGCTTAAGAACATAAAAAATGGAACCATTCCTGACAAACATAAAGTAGAGTTCAGCAAAAGATGAGGTGGAGGTAGGCGGGAAGTTCTGTAATTGCGTTTTATTTAAGTCTTCATGAATTAGCTCTGCCAATTTTTTAAAAATTATTTTTATTTTTTAACTTCAAATGGATTCTGAGTAAACTTTTCAGCTGCAATTGCAGTAAAATCATACTATGCTATTATATACACTTGGAATTAACATATAAGAATAATACTTTTTTTTGTTGTTAATCTCTGAGCTCTAATTTACATGAACAATGACAAGGTTTAATTTTCTGTCACTATGCACAGGTTAGCCTAGACTGGATATTAATAGATACACTTATTCACACCCACCACCGCTAGTACTGCATCAATCAAATTTTGAAGATAAAACTTACACTCCATGGCAACTTTTAGGGCACAATTTCCTTCTCTTGTTTCTTCTTTTTAAACTACTTCAGCAATGCAGTAAGTATTGGAGGTAACTAATGCGGCCAGGCAAGTAGCCTCTGCGCTTTGTGGCCAAGAGCATGGGTCTGCAGTACAATATCCAACCCTTAGTGTTGAGGGTATGGGGACAGGGGACATGGGTGGGCGACACAGGTGGGGTACCTCTTGGCTCCGTTATGATTAGAAGCTGCAATGAGCACTTAGGGAAGATGTTGTTTGTAACCCACGTTGCTCTCCAAATCATCTCCCAACTGTACCAGAAATGGGGAGCCACAAGAGAGGGCAGAGAGCCACCTGGCTGCCCACAGGTGGGTCCTATGCTGACCACCCATGATCATTAGATCCACTGCGGAACTCATAGCCTTTGCAAACATTACCTTGTCAGCTACACAGTCAGCATTAGGAAACTTCTAGTCCTAAAGCACTTACACCCATATGTCTCTTGACACTTAAAAATAATTTAGAAGATTATTTATACACACATATGTACCTGTGAGCATACAAACTAGCCCTGAACAAAGATAGCAGAACAAACATATGAGGAAACCTAAAATCTCACCAACCAAAGACCAGCAAACAAACAAGCCCACAAGCCAAAATAAGCTAAAAATGAAATAAAAAGGTCTTCAGCTTTATGTAGAAACTATGCTCTTCATGCCAGCGGTGTTCTTAGGTTCATATTACAGGGAAAAAAATTCCAAAACTTCAGGTCTTCTCCAAGGCAGGCCATGCTTCCTCTATGCTCAAGCTTAGAATAATTTAAATTTAATATTTGTTGTAAGTTGACAATAATAAATTAATCTCTTAAAAATAATGTAAGACTGGAAAGCTTAAGTTAACGGGATGCTATTGCTGATGAAACTGCCAGAGTAATTCTGACCTCTGTCAAGACCTGACCATTTTGCTCACAGCATGGGAAAAAAAGCAACCGTAGGGGTCAAAACAATATGGCAAGGATTTTTAGATGGGTGGCCCTTTAAAATGGAAATGTATTTGCTAGACATCTAAAAAAGAAAAAAAAAGAGCAGTGTTTATATACTACCATGTATATGTAAATTTTGACGGAGGGACAAAGTTGTTAGCAATTCCCATCAGGTCCCAGATTTTATGTTAATCCAGATGGCTGAACTGCAGGAATTCATTTTTCTTTAAGGAAAATCTGGAAGTTTAAAAACAATTTAGCAAGAGCCAATTAATCAAAACCACCAGAAGTGTGCTAGGATGGCTGCCTACAAATAGGAATATTATGTTTCATACTGTCTTAGTCAAGGATTTTTAGAAACTCCCTGAAAGCAAAGTGGGAAGTCCACATGTATTTAATAGGCTATGAGTAAGGCACGGGTGATCGCACCCTAGGACCCTGACTGCTACAAGAGGTGTGAAAGCAGACCACTGTGCCCACAGGGCTGGGAGCCTTTTACTCCTTTAACTCTGTGCAAGCCAAGGGCTCTATCTATATGTAGCACAAAAACCATCCGTGTGCTGTACTTGGTTGGGAGAGGAAAAGTTTGAACACTCTGCAGATGGCTTTCACCTCAGACAGAATGGAAATTAAGAGAATAGGGATCATCATCTTTTTAGGACCACAATGATGGCGGCTTACGCTCAAAAAAAAGGCTAACAGCCATCATGAAAAAAAGGCAGTAATAAGATTTGATGTCACAGCATTTAGGACTTAGGCTTTTCTTGGCCATCGATTGTTTCCTTCATTGAAACCTGAATGGTCATCTAATGAACCTCAGGCAGGTTGTTCCCATCAGGGTATGCCTCAAGTGCATCCCCCAGATGAGCGTTCTTGGACCAGTTAGTACAGATGCTGAAACATTTTATTTCCTATGATACTCAATGTTGGCAGCATGACTTCTTAATTTCAGGCATTACACTAGTAAAACAACAAAACACAAGTGAAATGAAAGTCCTGCCAGCCATGGGCCCAGCTAATTACTGCAGGCAGAAAGGACCTGACAGTTCAACAGGGCAATTCTTTACAAAACAGAAAAATCAGCTAAATGTTAAATGGTTGCCAGGAAAACACAGGTAGAGGTAAGTATGCTGAATATTTTTTTTTTCTATGCAATTCAAGCAAAGATTTAGATTTGCAAACATTATGAGTTATGCTCTCCCCTTTTCATTTTTTTATATCTTGATTCAGCTGTTTGGTATTAAAAGCAGTTTACCCAGTAGCCATTTGTTATAGACAATACTTGACAAATAAAAGAAAAACACACTTCAGGAATGGGATCTTGGATGCAGAAAACAGGAAAAAAAAATTCCAAAGTTTCATGTTCTATTAAAATACTATATCTAGTATGGCTTGCATTTTCGATGGCAATTATAGTTAATCCACCTCCACTATTGTCCTGAGAACTGAAAAATCTATAGTTTCAGATACGTCAAACTACCAAAGTAAGAAAAAAAGCCTAACTTTTCTTGTTACAAGTGAAAGAATTAACTTCAAAGGAATGCGTCACATACAGTTGTTTCTCTCCAGTTCAGGCAGCCACATGCAGCAGCGGGTCAAAGAGAGATGAGGGAAAAGAGGAGTTGTTGCACTTGCTTGACTTTCTAGAAACAGCTGCCCAGCACTTCATGGAGGACTCTTCTTCACGCTGGTCCTTAGACACACGGAGTTTGTTCTCTGACACCAGAGTGAAGCACCAGGGTAAGGACCAAGTCACTAGACAAGGAGGGATGGTGCTAAGAAAACGCTCCCTGCCTCCCCTCCAGCTGTTCATACAGACAGGCGCGCAGCTGCGTTTCGGCGCGGAGATGAAATGTAGATACTGTACCCAAGCTGCCAAATGAGGGTCCCTGCCTGCCTGGGCCTCCAAGGTGGAGGGGGCCCAGCCTGCCTGGGAGGTGCTGGCCTCGGAGACCCAAACACCGCTCCTGGCTCCCATCCCACCTCCGAGGCCGGCTGCTCCGGCACACGCTGGGTTTCTCCGCGGCTCCCTGAAGGGCTGCGGGCCCAGCGCCGACATGGCGGAAAATAGGCCGAGCCCTCCGGGCCGGGCCGCGCCGTTGCCTAGGCGATGGGCCGCGCGCCACGGGGCGAGGCTAGGGAGGCCGGGGCGGGGCTTGATTAGTTCCCTTCCCCCCACCGGGATGGGGGGGAGAAAAAAGGGAGCTGAAGCTATAAATAAACCCCGCTTCCTGATTGGTCCGGAGGAAAAATGGTTGCACCACGTGACCCTCTATCTAAAAATTCCAAGATGGCGGATCCCGTCACAGGCTAAGTCCGTTGGTGGCGCGCGCGCCGCCGTGTCCGCGCCGGGGCCATCGCCGCACAGCCTCCCCACCTCGCCCGCCGCCACCCAGGTCAGTACGCGCCGCCCCGCCGACTCCCCCTGCCAGGCCGCGCCGCGTCGCCCCCATCGGCCGCCTGCGATGCGGTCCCTTTAAGACTCCGAGCTTTTCCGCCCTCTGGCTTTTAGTTGCGCCAGGGCCTCATTAATTGCGTCTGGCCGCTGGGCTCTTAAAGGGATCGGCGGCGCGCGGCTGTTTTCCGCTGTGCCACGACCGTGAAACGCGGAGGGGTACTGGAGAGGGAGGTGACAGGCATCTCCCGACACCAATCGGATTCGCTCATGCGGCAGTGGCGGGTGGATTTGAGCCACTCGGCGCCTTCTGCCGCGCACTGATTGGGCGGCACGCTCGGCGAGGCGGGGCCGCCGCGCGCCAGCACTCGGCATGGGCGGAACGGAGCCGTGGAAGGGCCGGGGGAGGGGGGCGTGACAGGCAGCGCTATTGTCCAGTCAGCGCGGCGGGCCTCCCCGCCTCTCGCGTTTTTGTGAATGAGGCGGGTGGGACCGGCACTGCCGCAAGCTCCGCCCCCTCCCTCACAGGGCCCGCCCTGACCCTCCCCTCCCGGGTGGCCACCGCTCCTCCTTCCCCTCCCTCCCTGCGCCCCCCCCGGCGAGCAGCGCCGCCGCCTCGGTGCTGCGCGGGGCTCGGCGGGGAGCGATGCGGGGAGCTGTGA
>VXBJ01003004.1:203581-267462 GCA_013400055.1 Nycticryphes semicollaris
ACAGTCTGCAGCACCACGTTTTAATTGTTTTTGATGTTTCCACCACTGCTGTATGGAGTTTTCAGTCCGAAAGCTGTTATTGTCACTCTGCAGCCTCTCTGAAAGAGTTAAAAGGGCATTAAATTAAGAAAGCTCAGCTGCTTATATACAAATATACATCAATTATAAGGCAACAAAGTTATTGCAGAATCCTACTGTAACCATGGCAACATGTTCACTCAATTACATTTGGAAATATAAATGCCACCCAGTTAGAAAGTAAGTTTTAGAAACTGCAGATATGCTGTATAAAAGGGAATGTGTAAGACACGACTTTACAGTATTATATACTTTTCTTTACATTTGGATGTCATGTTTTACCATGTGCATCTGACAGAATTCCCTTGTTGATATTAAGCTGTGCCCTTGGTGGTCTGAAGCTAGGGAAAAAAGTAATCCAAAATTCTTTAAATATTTAAAATTTAACTTCTCTGTCCTATAATTTCTTTGGCTTTGCTTCAGGTCTGGGCTTTAGAAAGTGGGCAAATTAGAAAATGTATCATATGCATTTTGAAAATTACCTCAGAATACCAGAGGAATTTATCATTTACTTAATGGGATGGAGGCATGAAAGAAAAGCACATGTGTGGCATGAAAGCTCTTACTCCGTTGGGAGCAAATGTTTGTTGATCAGTCTCTGTTTGTATAGTGTGATCTTGAACAGACTATCCTAAAGTATGAGAAAATTGGCAGGTGTGAGCTACTGACCTTTGTGGTCAGCACCCAGAGAAAACAGTGAAGAAGTTCTGGAGAAGCCCAGGTTAGGAGATAGCAGGTTTAGGACACCAAAGGCCTGATGTCCGATACAGATGAACTCCTTAGTGGAAGGTAGTTTGCCTTTTGTTGGAGACTTAGGAGCAAAAAAAATATTTCTTGTATATGTTAATCTTTTGTTAATCTTTATATTGGTCAAGATGCAACTTTCTGCTTTGTTGTGCTCATGTTTCACAGGCAGTGTCCCATTAGTGCAGAAAAGAGAAAAACAACAATGCACTTAAAGTGAGGTGTTTTTTTTTGTTTATTTGTTTTAAATTAGAATTGGTGTGTTTTCAGACACCTGCAGATTGATGCATTTATGAAGAAGTTACCTAGTAACAAAAGCTGATAGGAGATACTTAGGTGAATGCAAGTTGCAGGAGGTTGTCTTGAAGAAATGCATTTTGCCCAGGTCTTCAAGGGCTTGAACTCCAGGTTGCCTCCCAAACCCTTGGAGTATCTGTGTTGCAAAAGGCCTGGAGGCCCAAACACATTTAAAACAAACTGTTGAGAGAAAAACTTGCCACCGAATACATAGTATGTGATAGGATCAAATATTCTAGGCCAAGTGTTTTTCATCTTCTAGAGATGAGAATAGGCAAGAACTTTTAAAATCAGTTGCTCACAAATGTGCTTATCAAATAACTTGTGCTAAAAGGAATTAGTGCTGAGTGTCTCTTAAAACTTGCTGCACAGCCTTACCTTAAGCAGGGAAAACTGGCTTTTATGTTCTTGATCAGATGAATATTGGGCATGCTCCACTGAAGGACTACTGTCTTAATTTTTGGCACGTTTGGATGGTTTGAAGCATTCCTCCAATGGTTGTGTGCTATGCCTTTATACCTTTGTATGGTCAGAGTAACTAGTTGTCCTTGTGTCTTCTCAAGAATAGCATGCGTCCATCTGGCTGAAGTAGCATGTGTGCTGATGCGATGATTTCATCAAGGCTTGTAAACATGAATGCTCACTGCCCAGCACTGCCAACTTAATCTTGGGGTTAAAATATTTCTTTAGTGTCCTATTCCAGTTGAAGAAGTAATTGTGTTATACTCCTTGGCATTATGTGTATTTGTATTTACTGGAAATAAATCCTCCTTGGTATTATATGTGTGTGCATATGACTACATATGCATAATACAAAACTCCAAACCCTTGGGACCATGTTTTTACCTTTCTTGCATCTATAGTTGAGTATACACAGTAATATTACTTGGAATAGTGTATTTAGCTGAATAGTATCTGTTGCTAGCTTGTTCCAAATGGCAAAGCTTGTCACAAGCCACAAAGAAATATTAATTGAACCTGTTAGTTGAACAGTGGTAATGACGTTCATTAAATATTTGCCAAGTATTCTTGCTTCTTCTTGCTGGCTTCTTTGGTGGTGTCATTTTCTACTTCATTGCTCTTCCAGTTTACCTTCAGCTTATTTCCAGTTATCCTATTGCTTTTCTGTAACCTTTTTTCAAACCCACTACCTAGTCTCCAGGTCCAGTCATTGGATGTAAATTTTGTCAGACTCCTGATGGAATCCTTTGAGTTTGTGCTTTTGTAAAAGCGTGTTTTACTGGACAGAGAAGCTGACAGGGTGTGTTTTGTCACTGAATTCAAAATTGGTTTTCAGTTTTGAGTCCATTTCTCTATTGGATGGCTTCTGTTTGCTACTTCTTTTGCTTCCAGGTTCCCTATGTCCAAGCCTACCAATGTTCCAAAGCAATGAATGGAGCCTCGTTCTCCTCAGCTTGCTTGATGATCTCAGAGGTCTGGGTAGTGTGTGTGTCTGTGGGAAACATCTGAAAATATGTGGTTTTGCCTCAAATGGTTTAGGCTGAGAAAAAGTTGTCTGCTTTAATAATTAGAAATGTGGCAGTATTGTTACCTAGTAAAAGGGATAAATAGTCTTCTAAAAAAACTTTAAAGTAAAAGCTGTGTGTGGTGGTGGGGAAATGCATTATGTTTGATTTAGATGGTCTCTTAACACATACTGTGTCTATATTTGAGTCCTTGGATGAGGGAACTTCTCAGACCACTCTAGTAATTAATGCACTTGCATGTTGATTGTGCTTTGAAGAAAACTGAAGTGGGCCAGGTTTACTTTATCCTGCAGTGGACCATGTTGATAAGGCTATATATAACAGATGATGCATGAAGTGATGCTTGTCGTTGCCAGGACTTGCTTGAATAGCAAGCAGATTTTGGGGAATGCTTCTTCACTGGAAAGACTTGGGCGGTTTAAACTGAGAGGAAGCGAAATGAGAAACATGCACTGTATTTCTAGTTATATTAAAGGAGTTGCTTTTTAAAACTTAGAAGTTCTTTGAGGGAGGAGGAAATGGGTAAAATAAGGGGGTTCAGAAGCAGGAAGGCACACAGCGGTTACATAGTGACACTGAAAAAGTGAACAATTAGAAAAAGATTGTAAAATATCTTGGATATTGCCTCAGAAAAGTTTGATTAAAATTGGTTTCAAAGTGCCATCTACTAGTGCAGAAGAGTGTATTGACTTGTGGTCATGGGCACAGTTAGCCTTCTGCCCTCATCAGATGACTGAACCTTTGTTCCTCATATAAGAAGTATGTAAAAACCAAGAGGTTGCTATTTGCAAATTGGATCTTAGGCTAGTAATAAATAGCTTTCTATTTTAGTTGAGATTAGGTTTTGTTAAATTTGTTTTGTTTGTTTACCTACCCTAAGAATCTTCTGAGACAGTAATTTACTTTGAGGACCAGAAAGGAGCCAGAGAGGTGTTGGGAGGCGTTGGAGGCTGAAAGTGATGTATGCAAATTAATGTGGCTTATGCAAGGTCCGAGGAAGGAAGATGCCCCTTTCTTTGGGGCATCATTGCAGTAGTTTGGACAAATACATAGAGTATGACAAAGTGTGACTATGGCAGTGTGTCACCAACGAGTTGATGATGTCTAAGAAAACATCTGGCAACTCTTCAGCTCTCTGTATTGCAGATGTAACTTGTTAAAACAGTAAACCGAAGAACCTGCCTTAGGTACAATCTGGCTGTCTTGTCTACGTTTGCTTTGTTCACTCTCTTGTTTTATTTCAAGTTTAAACTGTAGACCTTTTGTGGACATGATTATCTATATGTTTTGTAACAAGCCAGTAAGCTGTTGGATGAAAATTGTAGTGTAAGGGGTTTCTTCTGCAGTTATAGGATAAAATAATGAATAGGAAATTGCTGTATTAGATTGGGTGCTAGTAGTGTAGCACTGTGTTGTTCGATATGATCTTTTTAAAAATGTCACTGTTTCATTCTGGTGAACACTGACATTGGTGAATCAAGCTAAATCCAGTTGGCAGTGGGTCATGAATGGTGTTCCCCAGGGCTCGGTATTGGAGTCAGTTCTGTCAATGATCTGGACAAGGGGATTGTGTGCACCCTCAGTCATTTTGCAGATGACACCAAGCTAGGTGGGAGTGTCAACATGCTTGAGGGTAGAAAGGCTTTGCAGAGGGATCTGGACAGGCTGGATCAATGGGCTGAGGCCAATGGCATGAGGTTCAATAAGGCCAAGAGACAGGTCCCGCACTTGGGTCACAACAACCCCATGCAGTGCTACAGGCTTAGGGAATAGTGGGTGGAGAGCTGCCTGGCAGAAAAAGACCTGGGGGTGTTGGTTGACTGTCATCTGAATGTGAGCCAGCAGTGTGCCCAGGTGGCCAAGAAGGCCAACAGCATCCTGGACTCTATCAGGAATAGTGTGGCCAGCAGGAGTAGGGAAGTGATTGTGCACTGATGAGACCCTACCTCAAATACTGTGTTCACTTTTGGTCCCCTCACAACAAAACAGACCTTAAGGTGCTGGAGTGTGTCCAGAGGAGGGCAACAAAGCTGGTGAGGGGTCTGGAGAACAAGTCTTCTGAGGAGCAGCTGAGGGAGCTGGGGTTGCTTAGTCTGGAGAAAAGGAGGCTGATGGGAGACTTTATGGCCCTCTACAACTCCCTGAAAGGAGGGTGTAGTGAGGAAGGATTGGTCTCTTCTCCCAAGCAGCAGGCAATAGGACAAGAGAAAATGACCTCAAGTTGCGCTAGTGGAGGTTTAGGATGGATATTAGGAAAAATCTTTACACTGAAAGGGTTATTAAGCATTGGAATGGGCTGCCCAGGGAAGTGGTTGAGGCACCATCCTTGGAGTTATTTGGAAGATGGTAGACATGGTGCTTAGAGATATGGTGTAGTGATGGTTTTTGTCAGTGTTGGGTTGATGGTTAGACTAGATGATCTGAAGGGTCTCTTCCAACCTAGACAATTCTATGATTCTCTACAACTGAACTTAACTCCATTTGTCCTTTATTAGTAGTGAATAATTTAGGTATTTCACACATAGTAAATAATTTTAATTTTAATATTAATTTTGCTGAAGGACTGATGCTTTCATGAAGTGGCTGTCAGTAAGAGTTAATTACTGTTAAATTTTGTGAACATTAGTATACTATGACTCGTTCTATTTAAAATAAAATTTCATTTGTCAAATGCACATGATGACATTAGTATGCTGATATAATTTGCATTGAATTAAATTTGAGAAAGCAGTTATTCATAACTGGCATGTCACTAGTAGTAGTGTGCAAGATTTTGCAGGGTGTTGTACTCGTCTGAACTGGTGCTGCTTTGTTTTCTCTGCGATTGCGTGAGGGCGCTTGTAGAAAGGTAGAGCATCACAGCTGTGTCCGCCCTAATGTCCTTGAGCGTTTCATGTTAAATAAGTGGATATTCATATTTGCTTTTTGGGATTAACAGTAGATGAGCACATTACGCTCTTTGCCTTTCTGCTAATATTTTCCAAGTCGTCTTCCCCTTTGAGTTTTCATTTTACTTCAACCTGTAGCTTTCACTATGTTGCCTCTAGTAAGTTAACATGTTTTCCTAATGTGCTAAAATACTTTGTTGCGTTTGCTCAGTGGAACAATGTTCAACTTAGTTCAGATGTTGTGTTGACAAAACTTGCTATTTTGTCTGCATCACTCCAAGAAAATGATCCAAAATGTAAGTCTCAAACAATGAATTAATTCTGTTATATACTGTTCCCAAGAAGTATTCAGAAAAGTATTGTTCAAAGAATTAGGAAAGTTAATGTTTTCCCCATGGGAGCTATGGTTACTTAGTTTTTGTTAGTGTTTGTTCTGGATTCTGGTAAAATCCCAAGTACAGGTAATTACTGCAGTAAGCCAAATTAAAAAAAAAAAGAAGAGCCTGCCTTCTTGCTGCAGGTTCATAGGAAATGTAAAGCAGTGAGATCATTTGCTTTTCTGCTCAAATAACATGCACAAGAGCGTTAAGTGAAGAAAACACACACTATTAACAACTTTAAAATGATGAGTATTCTGCAAAATGGAATAGTCTCTGAGTTGTAACCTTGAAAGCTTGGTAGCACAGGGCAGTGAGAAGGGAAAAGTCTCCACTGTGGAAACACAATGGCTGTGGGGCAGGTATTTCTGAATGCTGACTAATTTAGATGGAGGTGGGATGAGATTGGAGGGGAGGGGCTGTTGGCCTTGACTCTGAATGCAGTGGCTCAAACCGCAAACAAGTAAGGATATAGATGTTATTTAATACCAAAGGACCAGTGGAAAGGGGAGACCTGTGGTACAGGCTGTCAGGGAAGAGGGGTGCTGGAAGAATTCATAAGTAAGACTGAGCTTTCCTGCAGGCTGGATTATATTTTAGAGCAGTGCATAGGTGGAACTAATTTAATCAAATGAAAAAAGAGTTGCTTCTCCAGCCAGCATAGTCTTCAAATAAAAATCAAAAAAAATGTTGCTTTACCTAGTGCTTTGGCTGAGTCAGGAGGGGACTTCTTTGAGTCATGGAGTGAACGAGGTAGGAGGACTCTTGTACAGAAGTTGGCCTCTTGCAGCACAGCAAGATGTACACCCTGCTTGGAAGCCTGGCTTGTTTCTTTATACCATTTGGGGAAAAAGGAAGCACAGGCATCTTTCTGGAATATCTCAGAAGATACCGGGTAATGATTCTTGTGGAAGTCTTGTTGGAGGGGACAAAATGCTGGCACCCTTTATAAAACTGGAGAGGTCAAGAATACAAGGTGCAGTTTCCTGCTGCCTTCTGGTGTCTTCCCAAGGAGATAATGCACTTTGTGTGGTTTGTGCTGCAGTAGTATCTTGTCTTCAGAGGCAGTGAAAGACACAGTTCCCTATGATGCTATTGGTGCTAAGCCCAGCCCTTTCTTTCTCCATGGACTCCTGCTGCCGTTTTCTGCTGTTAGTCAACGAACCAACCCCTGAATTTCTGTAAACCTCACCTCTACTGTAGGTGATGATTACTGTCAGAAATTAACTGAAGTTCTCTAAGTTTAGTTCTGTTGCTGCTGCTTTTACTCAGCAACAGTGTGGTAAAGCAAGGGCCGGTTATGTTTGGTAGTGAGTATGCTCAAAACTTGTGTCTTGTCTTCATTCTGTGATGAAGGCAAGATGAAGAGGCTGCATGCAATGTGTTTGACTCTAGTGTTACATAACTTACTGAATAACCGATCCTTTCAGTGCACTGGAAAAGAAATTGGCTACTGTGATCTGCATTTGCATTTCAGTTTTTCCTCACCTACTTGATGTAAGTGAGCCTCCTAAAATAAATTATTTTCTATATGGATTCTTTCATACATTTCTCCTACCCAAGACTGATTTTCAGTTTTAATCTAATGGCGATGAGTTGGGAGAAATGTTATTCACTTATTTCCCTGAGTTCTTACAAGCTGTCACATCCTGGTGGAGGCTAAAATGAAATGATGTCTTCATTTCCTTGGAGTGAAGGTTGCCTCTCACAGGATTTTTAGCCTGGAAGCATGATCAGAGGAGGAGGGAGAGAACTAGAAGTTAACAGCAGGGTATTTATTCAGGTTGTGTGTGGTAAGTATTGAATGCTTTGGTGGGGGCTGTACTTGCCTGCATTTCTGTTGGGCTTCTCTTCATCCCTGTACAGTAGTCAGTGCTATGCACTCCACTGAAGAAAGGCTGCCACCTCATCTGCACCCTGTGCCTTGATGCTGGCATTTGATGCTGGGCTTAATCATAATTGTGAATGAAATCTTAGTATTAGGAAATATATTTCTTGCTTGAATCTCTGCAAAAAGTAGAAACTTGTGACAGAGAATGGTAATCTGAGTCTATATTATACATAATCAAACCTAGCATACTGCAGAAGAGGTAGATATTGCTGGATCAATAGACAAAAAGGCTTATGTTATGTGTGTGTTGATGTGATTTCAGGACAAAGTGTAACTGTTCTTGGCTACAGTATACTTTGAAGAAGATGGCCTTCTAAGTTGAAATCCTGTTCATAAATACATATTGTGAATTGTTGAAAACAGTTTTACTGAGGAAATTTATGAGCAATCCATGCTGGTTTTGGATGGATTTAAAAAGATTACATGGTCTTGTTCACCTCTGTGGTGAACCTCTGTGTATGTGGGTACCTTTTGCTGATGTTTCCTTTACTAGGTTATACTTTGTAAACCGAAACAGGTGGTGGTGGTACCTAATAAATCTGATTCTTGTGTCTGGTTTGTTGCACTGCAAGTGTTAAGATAGCTGTTGCTCTGTTTGGCGGGGTGGATCAAAGTCTTCTCAGTTCAGAAAGCTTGCACACACATGAAAAAACATAACATGATCCATTTTTTTGATGGATACCATTTTGATACCATTATTTGAATGGTATGAATCCCTTTTGGACAATATTGGGCGGATCTTTTTGAACTGGCTGGTAACCTAGGGATGGTGGTGTGGGGCAAGTGGGAGAGTGAGTGCCCAGGAATTGACAGTGGTTCTGGATGGCAGACATGCAGTTAGTACCAATTTCTATGACCATCAGACTAAAGTGTCCTTATGTTAATTACTGACAGTATTAGAAGTCTCAGGTGAATTCAGTTTGACCCTGAAAGTATACTGCTTCTGGTCTTTGCTATAAAAATGGTGGTCTAAGAATAAACTGCAGTAGAGGCATGCTGAAAGCAGGGAGCAAATTAAGAAGTCGTGCACAGAACGTAAGGCTGAACACTGAACTGACTGTGGAGATGGTATCGTAGGCTAACACTGACCATGGTGTGAGTGAGGTCAAAGTAGGAAAATTTTGTGCAGGGTAATAATTGCGTTGTAAGAGGAGAAGGAAATAAGAAAGCTGAGACTCCGAGATAGACATCAACCTCTTCCTTAAGCCTACTGGCAGCCAGACTGCCACCCTTCTAAGGATGTGTGCCATCCAAAATAGCAATTGGGTGATGAATGTAACACTCCAGATACGAAATCCTGTAGTGTAACAGCTAAATGAGGCTGTCCACGTGCAGGTCCTGCTAGAAGTTGGAGTTAGGACTGCACAGACACTGTGTAACAAATACATTGCGTTCATGCTTAATTAGGCATTTACCTCATCTAAAATGGCAGAAAAGGCAAGCAACTGGAGACACAGCTGTCTAATGCCAGAAATGAGAGCATCATTGCATAAGGCTTATCACCCCTTCTCATGAGAAGGGTACCAGTTATTGTGTACTTTCATTCCTAGATCTTCCTAAGTGCCATTATGAACGACATCCCCCACATTCTTTCTTTTCCTGGAAGGAGCTGATGAAGTCAGGAGGTTTGGAAGCTGAAGAGATAGCCTGACGAACTAGGGCATGAGATTTCTCTTCCCTCTTTTGAGGGTATTGCCAGTGTGATACCCTCCAATCCAAGGATTTTGGTATGGGCATCTGATCCTCCTTGCTGCCTTTTTGCCCCAGTAGTAAAAATCTTCAGTGTTTAAATTCACTAGAGCAACTTTAAAGATGACCAAGTTAGTCTACATTTAAATAAATAACAATTAAAAAAAAAAGCAGCATATTCTTGGCAATAATTTATACTTTTGCTGTAAACTGTCTACAATCCCCAGGGGATGAAGTCTCCTTTTGTGAAAATCTGTTCTGGATTCAATATGTTTGACAATTTCTCTGTATGACTACCTTCAATTTTTTGTTTTGATGGTGTGAGCAGACTAATGTGTGTGCTTCTAAGTACTCAGATGGGTTTTGTTGTTTGTTTTGTTTGTTTGTTTTTAAACTAATCAAAATAATCTCTTAAGTATAATGGGGACTGATGAGGCTTGCATTCCTAGTATTGCAACACAAGGTGTTCTCTGTTTTAGACTGTAAATATTGATCTCTTGTCAAAGCAGGGCAGTTACTGTTGGGAAGTGATCTGGCAAGTGAAAAGGTTTTTCTTAAGGAATTTGTTTAATTTTATTTACAATGTTATCATGTATTTGAATTCTATGGCCTCACTTTATAGCTCCAAGGCTTGTTCTTGACACTGGCAATGAAAATCTAAATTATCACAGCCTCTGAATATGGGTAACTGCATTCTGATTGTTTGCCGTACACAACCAACGAGTGTGGGTGTGAAATTCAAGCAAATATAGGAAAAAGTACTGTTCTCCTGCAGCTGCAGGAAGATTAGGAAATAAGAAAGAGTGCAAGCCATGTCACCAAGTGATTTCTGGGCAGGAGGGCTTGCGGTGACTGTGCTTGGGGTGGGTATGATGGAAAGTGCAAGTATTAAGCGTAGATGTTTCATGCTCTGGCATTTTGCAGTCACTTGTTTCTTCCCTTCCTCTTTGTGTTGTTCTTCGTTCCTAGAGCAGGCCCTCACAAAACCTTCCTGTGTCTCCGTTTAGCCTCCTTGCCAGCAAAAGTGCTTTGTCATAACCGTTCTTCAGGAGCTTCAGTGTTGTGAGTTTTGCTGAGTGATCTCTTTTTAAATTGTTATCCCTTAAGTTTACCACAGATTTGGAGAGATCTAGAGATGGTTTCCTGCAAGTGGTAATATCTGAATCCTCACTCACTGCTGGCTTCATGTCCTGCTTTTGGAGGGTTGGAGGTTGCTTTAATCTCTCTGCAGTGGCTTACATTTCTGGGTAAATTGTTTCTGTTGTATTGTGCCATATGTGGGGAGACTTATTCAGCCTCAAAACATCTGACTTTTTTTTTTTTTTTTTTTTNTTTTTTTTTTTTTTTTTAACATATTTTTACCTTTTGTACAGATTTATCTTTTTTGATACCGGCAATTGCTGAAATGCCAAATGCTTGTTAGGTAGCTGACTTCCCCATGTATTTTGTTTCAGAAGAGAAGCCAAGAGCTGTCAAGCAGGTGTCCTAGCTGGAGTGCTTTTTTTTTTCCTTTTAGAAAATGTGCTCGTTGAATGAAGTAAGTTACTAAACCTGAGTTCTGTCCCTGCCATAGTAGGGAAGAGCTGCTTTTGCTCTTGCTTATAAATATGCAAAATGTGTCTCAGGCTTATATCCAGCACTGGCCTTTGAGCTCGTCTCTCTGATTCAGAGGTAGTAGGCAGATAAAATGTGAAAATAAAAAGAAATGCTTTCTTTGGGTTTGGTATTTTCATAGGCATATATTTCATATTTTCATATAAATATATACATTTCTACTTGGTGCGTCTCCCTCTCAGAGCATCAAGGACAACAGATGGATGTCCAAATATTGCCCTTTTGAAACAGCTCTTAATGTCCGAGTTTATCATCTGCTGTCAAGTCATGTAAACTTCAGTTCTAGCTCTGTAATATCTGTCTTCAGGGATGTGTGGTCAATACAGGCTTTACTTTCTCCTCTCTCTGAAATTTGGTGCGAAATTCGCTGTTTATGGCTTCTGGGCAGCAAGCTCTTTCCTGGTTTGTGGAAGCATTTCTAACTGGTAGTTGATGCTGCTTTGTCAGGCTGGTGGTTTACAGCTTCACGTAGTCTTTTTAAATAGTACTTCTGAATTAGAGTACTAAGAAGTAAATGTCCAAAGTTATTAATAAATACCGTGATATTCAAAGTTAAACTTTTTTTTTAATAAGATCCTTTGTTCAGTATTTCCTTGAATAAGAAGTCTGTCTTGGTCGAAAGAGCGGTTATATATGGTTCTGTGCTGGACTTGTCTCTGTTGCTTTAATGCAGTATATTTTAGCGGAATTGAAGCTGATTTTGAATGTTACTGTCTTCCTGCACTCCTGGTAGAAATGGCTACTTGCCTATTTACTGGCTTCTGTGCATGTAGATATGTCAGCAGCCTCTGCTCCTTTTCACTTGATCTTATCTTCTCATTCCATTTCAGGAAAAAAAATTTCTTACAGTCTCCTTCCCCTGCCCCAGCCTTGGAGTGTGCTTTGCATGCAGAGTGTTTTGAGGTAACAAGGAGTCACGTTTGCTTTGCAGCAGCTGCGCACTGTTGCTAGAATTTAAAACTAAAATCCGAAGGAGTTATTTGTCTTTTGTAGTATACTGTAGCTGGCTTTGCGTTTTCAGTGACTTCCTACAGATAGAGGGTGTTAGCTAGTGGTGGTTGCTAGCAATGGCTATCGGACCCTTTTTTTTCCTCTGGCATAACACCATTTATTAATAATTATGTTAGTGGTAACACCAGATTCATCGGGATTAGCATTTAAAAACAAACCCAAAGATTTTGAAAGTATTTTATATTCTCTCCTGTTCGTTTATTTTAGAGTATTGGATGTAGCAGGTGGTACAGTGAAAGGAGATTCTGCACAGCAGAGCTTTGGTAACTAATGGCACCTTATCTTGAAAGCCAAGCAATTCCTCTGGGTGTGGTAGCGAAAACTGTTAGTGTGAAGGTTTAGGAAGGATATTTAGGAGTGTGCAGGCGTGCAAAAACCCAAACCTCGGAAGTCAGAATGAAAGACCCTGAGGTTTGTGCTGTAGTGTTTTAATAATTGAGAGATAGGCTGAAGAGGGACAAAACTAAGTTTAAATTACTTAGCTTGATATCTGCACTGAAAGAGGAATATCTTACAGGGAAGAATATTGTGTATATTCTGTGTAGTATCTAAAGCCATAAACAGCAGTATCAACTGTAACCTAGATCATAGAAATTTAACGGAATTTGAATCCTCGCAGATCTAAAGCATCCTTGACAATACTAAGTTGAAGTCTGTCTTTTCAACTGACAACTGAAAGTGTTTTGAAATCTACCTTAAAAAATCTTCATCACAGATACAGTATCAGTCCTTGAAGTATGTCTCAGTTGTTGTGGCTGGGCTTGTCATTTGTCTTGCTGTGTTTGTGTTGTGCAAACAGACAAAATGGGCTATATAAAATGTGGTCTAAATCATAAGGTAAATGGTGCTCTACCTTTACCCTCACTTAAATATCGGCCTGTGTGTTGGAAGCAACACCTGGTAAATGAACTCTCAAAAGTTTGATGGCCTCTCCCTTTCTAAAGGTAACCTGCAAGTACTACTTTAAAAGGCTTTGTCCTTTCTTTGCTTTGACAGTGTTATAAAACAAATAAATAAAAACCAAGCCCAAACCCCCTGGAGTAATGTCAGATTTTCCTTCCTTGCCTATCTACAACCTTGAAATACTTGACAGTAGATTCTATTTTTTATTAAAGGCTGATGCTGATCATCAAACATTTAACCTACATAAAGTGTTTCAACATATGAATTTATATTTTTCTGGTGATTCAGTTAATTATCTATTCTGGCCATGTTTGTGGCTCAGGAGTATGATTTGTAACTTAAAAATAGAGCAAGTGGAAAATCTGGAACCCCTGCAAATATAAAGGCGTACATTTGCTTTAGCTTCCTGTGGGGGTTACCTACCCTGTTGGGTAACCTAATCCTTTAGGTTACCACAGACTTATGCTTGGAGTCTCAGCAGCTTTGGTAGATAAACCAGGGACCAAATAGAATGCCCAGGACTGTCCAGTGTCTTGTAGTGTGATGCTGTGTGCTTCAGGTACGATCCGTGAGCAGCAGGATGGTCCCTGGGAGCTGGCTTTGCTGCCTGCTGCACATTCCCTGTCTGATTGACCTCAGCCTGAAAGCAGCATGTTTTAGTAAAGGTGGTTTTCTAGGCTTTTCTGGAAGACAGAAAAAAAAATATAAAAATCACTGCTAACTAACATGTGACACGCTATTTAAAGAAAAAAATTGTGTTTGAAGTTTTTTACATGGCAGAAGTAACTGTTGACTTAGCTTTTAGTATACCATCAGCTATCTAAATTTCAGTGTTTGACTGCCAGCTCTGTCATGCTTTTACAGGTGTATGTCAGCATCACTTTTCATATGCTGATGATGAGAGGAGAAAAGGTTTTTCCAATAAAGAAAACAAAAAGTTATATTTCACTTTAGAGGAGAATTTTTGTTTCCTCTTCCATGCAGCATCCTTTATGTCCATACATAAAATTTGGGTTTAAGTGATTCCCTGGTTAGGAGCCTTTGAGTAAGAAAATATGCAAATACATAATGCACTGCAGTTATACACTATAACACATTTTTATTGACTGGAGGAAAGCAGAGGCACACTAGAAGAAGAAGAAATTGAAGGGTGACACAAATCCATTAGAACTGCACTCTGAATTACTGCATTGCTGTGAGAAGTGTCCTGTTTGCTAACAGTATTAGCATTCAGTGTAAGTAAGAAGCAATAAAACATATAAAAATGTAAACTTTGGATCCCATGATGCTAGCTTTTGTGGGTGAGGGCATGCTGTTGTCTGAACTGTGCAATAGCCAGAGTTGAGGGTGCTTACATGAGGTCTGCACGCTTTCCTGCAGTGTTGTGTGGCAAGTACCGCTCTTTTCCTGTGGGGCAGACTGATGGGAGATGGAGTTTAGGAGCCAAGGGGATGTGTATATGAATGGTGGTAGCTGGCAGTCGGTTCCTGCCAGTGACTTAATACAGCTACATTATAGGTGTTTTTGTAGGGAGCGTGTGTCATTCTAGATTTAGAAAATGGCACTGGATTTTCTCAAACAAAATATTTTTGAAGGTTGACAATGACTGTTTAAGGAACTTGATAGGAGCATGAAAAATATAATAAAGAACCAATCTAAGTTATTGTTCCTGGATGGTGTCACTGAAGGAGGCTTGGTGAGTGGGCATGGGGGCATAGGGGGACCCTTCTGTCTGGAAGGGAGGTGATGCCATGTATCAGGTACGAGGAGAGGGAAGTGGTGGGGTGGGGCTGAGCTGCTCAGGGGATGAGCCAGCACAGACTCTGAAGCAGTCCAGGGGGATGTTTGCATCATGCTGTATGAATCTTGACTGATTTTAGTATGTGCTGTTAGCATGGTAACACCTGTTATATTTTTTCTTTTTTCCCCATGCCACAAAAAAACCCCCTGTGTGTCCCTGTTGCAGATTAAAATGCACAAACTGTTGTAATATCTGTCTTTGTGTGACTATTTTGCAGCAGACAGCTGAATGCCCACTTGAAAATCATGCAACTTGTTTGTGGAGGCCTTTTGAGCCATGTTCCTTTCCAAGAGCGTGACAAAGGTCAGAACTTGAAAAGCATAATGGTAGGTGGGAATGGTAATGCAGTTAACATTGTGCAGTGAGCGTGGAGTATTTGAGAACATGCATAATTAAATTGCTGGTTAAACTTAATGCTGGTTAAAACTAGCATTTCGATGTAGTCAGTTCCAAAGCAAACTTGGGGAAATGTTTTACTAAACAAAAGAATTTCACGAGTTCTGTGATAGAGTTGCTTTAGTGTTCAAACTAAATTATTTTCTCATGGTAATCAGATAGCATTCAATTAAAAAAAAAAAGCTAAGCTAACCTTAAACAATGTTTGTTCTTTACAAAAAAGTCAAGTTTCTTTTTTTCAAATTAATGAAGTAATTAACAGTGATTGATGACACATGTACTCAGCTGTTTTATGCTGATAGACCAGATGGGTTAGGCACAGCTAGTGACCAGTAATTTTGATTCTTTATCAGAAGGAACAAGAAGTTCAAATGTGGGCTGTAACAGCTGAAGTACGTGAATAGAAAAGGTACATGTTTTTCCTGTCTGCCTCTCCCTACCTATATATGAGTGTTTGAAAAGTGGCCCCATGTAAAGAATTGTGGATTGTTCGTTTCAACAGTTGAGAAAGATGAGCTAGAGTGAAAATGTGATTGGCAAGTGGAAGGTTTTCAGTTGTTTCCCAAACTAATTACATAAAGGTGTCAGTGTCTTTTTTTTAATGGCTATAACAAGCTGTGTGAAAGAGGAAGGAAGATTGTGTGTATGTGTATGTGCATAAGCAGGTGAAGAGAGTAAGACTTGGTTTGAAAGCTGCATTATTGAGCATGTCTGCAGAAAAATGGTGTCTAGATCTGTGAGCTTTCTGTCATGATTCAGTTTTTTTCCTCTTGGTGTCTGTTGTGCTGGCAGCATGGAGGGAGAGGATTTGGCTACTATCGTTGGTACAACACAAGGGTGTCAGCGGAGAGAGCTCAGCACTGCTCAGGTGGGAGTTTAGTGATACAGTGATCGTTTTAAAATGTGGGTATACATTACAAGTTGCTGAAACTTTAATTTGCACAAATTAGGAGGGAATCTTAATATGTTGTCAAAATGTTGTTTGGATCCCGGGCATCAATAGGGAGCTTCAAGGATTCTGGCATTTGCATGGGAATGCTTCAGTCAGTGAGATGAGCTTGCTGTCTGCTGGTAACACAAACCCTTCCTGGCACTGAACGTGTTGTTAGGGGAATTTTGATTAAAAAGCATATACCATTTTTTTTAATCACTTCAGTTAAGTATTTAAAAGGAGTTTTGATTCTTGTGCTTCTTGAATTATTATAGCTAGGGTGATCTGCAAGGAGGGAATGAAGAAATGAGATGGTTGTTGTCCATAAACTCAGAGTATGATAATTTACCTATCAAGTGCTACTTTCAGCTATCTGATTTGAACTCTTTCAAATGCAGAAATACTAGGATGGAGGAAAAACATGGGATAGGGGAAGAAGAGGGCTTCAGAAAAAGCCAATATGGTACATTTTTATAGGTAACTCTGCCCAACTTGTACTGACTCCTCCAAGGCTTTGGTAGCAGCTGGAACAGGCTCCTAAGGCAGACTCTTATCCTTTCTCCCTCCCACGCGGATCCATCTGTGAGACTGCTTGTTCTTGCTGCTCTTGCTGAGAAACTGGATCGAGCTCAGAAGCATCCTGTTCTTTCAGACCCTCTGCCAGAGTCTTGCTAGTCAAGGAGGTCTCTGTAATTTTATAAATCTACATATTCCCAGGTTTTACGCTCAGTTGCATTTCTGAATCTGCAGCTCTTCTATGAGTTGTGTTCCTGCTTGACTCTAAAAAAAATTTTCCAAGCCGTTTACCGCTTTAAATTGGAGTTTCCACAGGGTGAACATGATGTGGTGTTTCCATATTTGCTCGGATTCCTGAAGATGATCTTTTGTTCAGAGTCTTGGCTTATACATTGGAAGATTTAGGTCCACGCATTATCCACTTGGTTGTTGCCAAAGTCTTGGGGTTTTTTTTTTGCTTTTATGTGTATCTGAGATACGTGCAATGCTGCTTCAACAGCAATATTTCTTAAGGTCCAAAAATGGAGGATATACAAGCAGATCCCCTCTTCAGCTACTTCAGTACTGCTATTGGTGTGAAATCTATGGAAGTAGAAATAATGTTAATACTCTTGTGTACTAGCAATGAAAAGGACTACACAAACTTCTTTGGTTCCATGGTGTCTAGCAGATAGAAGGTTTTTTCTTTTTAGGACATGGAGGCAGCTTCAGCTTTCAAAGTGGCTGTAACTGTAGATCAAGATGCAAGTTTGCAAAAGTCTCTATAGATGACACTATGAAGGTTTTTGTGCAGAACATGCAAAAAGCTTATTTTTCCAAATAGTATGACTTAAAGCTTAGCGAGAAAAAATTGTAGACTTCTGCTAGGGGCAAACTCTAATAGGGGCAGGTGTGTGTTAATCTAACATTAAAATGGGGCAAGAGGTTTTCACTTATACTGAAATATTAGTGGTCCCTATGTTTTCAGTTTGGGCTAGTTGGGCCTTGGGATTTACACAAATGGAAAAGGCATCCTTACTTAGGGAGTTTGCATGCCGTGAACATTAATAGTGAAGTGTTTCTTGACAATAAGAATCAAATGGGTACAAAACTGTAGAAAGCAATTTTTCTTGATTATTTTTATTGATAATTTCTGCCACATAATTAGATTAATTATTTCTGTATATATATATATACACCCTTGAATAGCTGTGGATTAGTTCTCTGTTAATAAAATAGCTCACAATTAGTTAACAGTGTCTTGCCATTTGTGGCTGCTGTTCATTTTGTTTTCTTTTAATGTCTGATCGTGACTTCAGTGCGTGGATAGTGATGCTTATATTACTTGTTTAACAAGCCACTGCCTGAAATAGTAGCAGGATTGCTCCAAAAGCAACTGCCAGGGACTGTCTAGCAATGTATTGTAGCCTTCCCTGAAGGAATGGTGTAAATACAGAGTAGGTGTTGGTTATTCTTGAAGTGTTAATGTACATATACTGTAATTTAACATTTAGGACAAATGTGCTTGAAGATTGAATCTCTTTCTGAACATTATACCATACAAAATCTGCAAAACAAAAGTTAAAATGTTTAATGTGAGCATATATGCAATAAATCTTCACAGCGTGTATTTGAAAACTGAAGTTTAAAGGGGAGGCCAAAACACAGTATTTGTTCTACTCCAGGCTGTCATGTGAGAGCAGCACTTGTAATGGCTGGCATTGAAATGTCAGCATTTGCTAAACAAATGTACTGTGTTTTAATTCCTTGAAGTACTAGGTAATTTCTTAGATGTTTAATATAATTGAATCATTGTGTTGAGCTTTTGATCTTAAAGGTAGGTACCTCTGGATTTGCTACTGCAAGATAAGAGTATGGAAACTGAGTTTAGCAAAGATGGGATGCCCTAGTAATTAATGGTTAGACTGGTCAGTCTGGATGTATACTAACTGTGACACGGATGTACCTAGTACACTATCAGTGAGAAGCTATTTCTAAGAGCTGTATTAGGTTGGGTTTTCTGTTTAATTATTAGTTACAGAGTTCTAACTGTAACAAAGGCTTCAGGTACTCAAACTGATTTTGCTCTCTGTTCTTCCTTGTGGATACCCAAATGCTGTGTAAATACTTCCACCTGCAAGTTCACTGGAGTGTGTTCTTTAATGAATACGGGTGTGCTCACCACTTATGTGAAAACTAATTAAAAGTTTGCTATGTGATTTTGGTGCAGTACAGAAACTTATAAGGAGTAAACTTTATATTTTGCAAGATGGGACTGTCATGTCAGCATAAGACCAAGCAGAATTGGGTTGATTTGCTGACTCTGTAGGGGGGGCTTTTCTCTTTAAAAGTACCTGATTTTGACGTTCTCCAGCAGCATCCAGGAAGGTGTGATTTAAGAGGTGTTCAACAAAAGACATGCACATAGTGATGCTCTCTTATGAGCCAGTGACTTCTCTTGTGGGTTTCCTGGCCTTGTGCAGAACCACTTGATGTTTGTCCTCTTCTTGAAGAAGTTTGTCCATTTGCTTTTGGAATTCAGGAAAACTTTTGCTTTCTCCAGCATCCCAACTCAGAGTTTCTTAGTGCAGCTTTGAAGGAGCATGTAATGTATTCTGCTTCAACTTTCCATCCAAAGTATCTTTACTGATACATTCCCTCCATTCTATGTCTCTGCAAATTCTCTCCGGAAGAAGAACAGGAAAACCTTCTTGCGCTGAAAGAAGTACATGGAAAACAGAGTGATTAGTGACTTTGCTATATATGTAATATACTTAAGTCATCTCTGTCCTGGGCTAAAGACTTCCAATTGGCTTCACCTCTGTAAGGAATTTATACCACATCTCTTATAAATTTTTTTTCTTATTTTGAAACTCTTGTACCCTGTGCTTGGAAATAGAGGGGGAACATCTAGATTTGCACAAAATATTCATGATTTTGGAGGAACTGGGCTAACTCTGCAGCAAATTTAATTTGCTGTTCTATTTTTATTTTCTATTACTGTCATAGTATTCTAGTTGCTCTTTTGTCCACAGCTGAACATTAAAATGCACACTAATGGTGTATTTTACAGTGCAGCCTGTTATTTCTGCAGTATGTGTTTAGAGACAGAAACACTGTATTCAGATACATAAAGGTTGTCTGATGATGTTTGAGGCTTGCAAATATGTTTTCTGGGAGAAGTCTGTTTTAAGTATCGTTGAAAGTGTAGGAAAACCAGAGCTTCTGGAAGTAGGCAATTCTTGTGAAACCTGGTGTCCTGGGGCAGATTCAATAAAACTGTATTATGCAGGAGAACCAGGATTTGAAGTGATGTTGTTGAAGGATTCTGTGGGTCCTCAGGACCACTGCCACTGTTTTTGCTGTCTTGCAAAGTAGTGGCTCTGGTGACACAGTCCCTAAAGAGAAGAATCAGCCTGGGAGACTGTTTCACATTGCTGCAGCTCTAAATAAAGATGCAGTAAATAATTTACTGTGACCAGAAACTTATTACTGTTTTCAAACAGCTGTATACCTCTTCCTTGTCCCCTGTTCTTTTCCTATGTAGATCCTATCTTGGCAGTATTTTTAAACAACTCCTGAAAAACAAAGGCAGGTATTTTTTATTTTTCTTCCTCTGGGTAAAGTTTGGGATCTGTTGCCAAAGGAGAGATTTAATCAATAAGCTCCAACAGAGGCACTGCCTCTTACTACATCTGTGAGTCTGTGCAAAGCATATGCATGCTGCAGCATTGGATTGTTTGCAGGCTACATGTTACAAGTAGGATTCCAAGCAAGCATGAAGATGATGTTGTCATCATCTTACATGGAGCACGTAGGATTAAATTTAACACTCTTTGCCTATTAATGAAGCAAGGAACCTAATATCTTGGTAGATTTTGGAAAAAAAATATAAAAATCTTGTTATTACTATTTAACTTGCAGTATCAGGCAGAAGGATTGCTGATAATGCTTTTTGGAAGATGGATGTTTCCATAGCTTTTGGAGACCAAACCGTGTGATGTTGGAGTGCTGATAAAGAAATGCCAGGCTGCAAAAGGTGTTCTCCTAGCTTCCCTGCTGCTGTCTTCACGGACACGGCTTTCTTGTCCTGCTAAGGCCATGTTTTCTGCAAAGCTTTTAATGTTCAGTGGTCTGAAAGACAGAGTAGCTTTCTCTAGATCTAGAAATAAACTTCAGAGGACAGCAATAGGAATAGCAGGTATATGACTTACACCATTTGATGGGTGTTGATGGTATGTGTCCAAGAAGGCCTGCAGATGAAGCGAGGTCATCCATAGCTGGGTATCCTGAAGCAACCAGACTGACTTGACTTAAAACAATCTTGAAACTTCACCCTTAGGCCAAGATTTTTATCTTGGCTAAAGTACTGTAGCAATTTAAGCTCTGCAAAATGTAGCTTTGTAAATAAAGCTTTATTATAATTTTAATTACTGGTTACTGCACATCTCTACTTGTGACTAGTCAAGAGGCACACCTGGAACGGGCTGAGAAGAGAAAGGTGAACGTTCCTACTGTCAAAACATTCATGTTGTGTAACTGTTACTATTACTTATTACTGGGGGCAGAAGTTTTCAGTAGCTGTAAAATGTATGGAAACAGACTTGGAAAACTGTTGGATTACTTACATTTCCTAGTTCACATGCAGTTCTGTCTCTTGATGGCTGGCTAGATCCTCAACTTGGAAAAAGTGGTCATAGAAAGTGTGTGGAAGGAATAGTCTAGGTGTAGATCTGTATCATCTGTATGGTTTTGGGGGGTAAGCCTGGTCATGCATTTAGAGAGGAGGAAGGTGCGGAACCTTTTGTTTTAGAGAGCTGTAAACCAGTTTTGTGTTTCGAGCCGTATGCTTTTTCCCTATATATGTTATTCTTGTCTGTAAGTAGTTTGTCACCATGTGTGGTGACCCAGCCTGTTGATGAATTTGCCACTGTTTCCTTTGCAGCTTCTGGAAGAAGCAGTTAAGTCTCATGAAAGTGTTTTAAATGGACATATCCCTTTGTTGGTATAAATGGTGAAATTCTGCCTGCTGTACTGTTTGAGGACTGAGCTGTTGTGTAATGTACTGGTTTGTATGAGATGAGTAACAGGAAAGCTAAAACGACCAATAGTGCCTTTAATGTAGGAAAGGTGTATAGTAAGGGATGGTGATCTGTTGAGGTGCCAAAAAAACTGAGAAACAAGATGCCTTTGATGAGGCTGCAGCCCATCACTGTTCCTTGCATGATGGTGACTGCAGATATGGAGGCTGGTGACAAGAAAGTGACAGCACACTCAGGCCATGGCAACCTTCTGAACCAGGGATACGGTGAGGATACAGCTGTAGGTGCACCAGCCTGCATAGCTTTAGGGAGCATGTGCTCCCAGGCATACCCTGGTAGAAACAGGGTGAAATAAATAGGCATTAACTTGCTTTTTGTGCTCCTAATCCAGAGTTTTTAGAAATCCACCAGGGACCAGACTCTGAACAATTCTCTTGCAAGGCAGAAAGCTTGTTTGTACCAGTCCTGTTTGCTACACCTGATTTATAAATAAGAGTGTGTGTTTTACACGCTTGTTTTAGCCTACATTTCTGCTCGGCCTTTCTGTCCTGTGGTCTGAAATGTTCAGTACCATCCACTGTCTTGTGTGCTGATGCTCTTTTGCTGCCCTTTGCCTAAGGAAGTACGCCAGGTGAAGTGCCAAAGCTGGCACAGTCTGTATGCCACTGGTTGTTGTCTGCCAAGAAAATTCACCTAACCATCAGGCAATCCTGGTGCTTGCTTGGGGGCAGCAGGCAAGTCACGTAAAATGCTTCTGTGACAGCAGTCATCCATCTCTTTTTCTACACACTGGAGCCCAGGGAGTCTGACCCCAGCATGTGTGCAGCAAAGCCTGATGTGCCTGTGATCCCTCCCTGAAAAAGGAAGGCCAGGGACCGGTCTGGCCAAAATAGTTGGTTGTGAAGTCACAGATGAGAGGATCGTGCTGCTATAAACAAACACGTGCTCGTCCCTATGGCATACGGTGTGTGGCAGGGTTAGTAGTGGATAGGTTGCCGAAGCAGCTTATCCTGGCTATGACCCAGTCCTTGCCTGTGCCTGAAGAGCTTGTGAGGAACGTGTATGGGGTGGACTTGCATTTCTTATAGCTGAGATATGCAAGACAGAGGTGATTGCCCTTATCCTTAAAGGCAGTGGAGTAGAAGTAAAACAAGTTCTGATTTTATTTTGCCATTTGTTTGTGGGATTTTTGACTTTTTTTTTTTTTATGAGAATTTGCTTGGAAAATCCTACAGACCTCCAAATATCCTAGGTGTAGGGATAAACAGCATTTTGTTTCTCGTAATTTGAGAAATGTTTTTTGGCAAAATGACAAATTTATGTAATTGTTGCAGTTATGAGCCTGACAGCTCTTGACCACTTTGGAAATGCCTCATTGGACAGCACTGGGAGTGGTGCAAGTGGTAACTGAGAGTTACTGTTTGGTGGTGAGATAAGTTAGGAAATTACTGTTGTCTGTATCCTGTAAAGATGTTTTGCTTGTGTATATTACTCAGTCTTCCAGAAGAAATGTAGGAAACTTTTTTTGTTGTTTTTTTTTTTTTTAAAAAAAAAGTATAGGTGAACTACATCTGTAGCTTATCCATCTGATCATTTTTATTTTGTCGTCCCTGCCCTGACCAGGCACTAGTATTACTAAAACATGCAGAAGCTTAATATTTCAGGTCTCTCTCATGTCTGACTGAATTTAGATAGGCCTTTTGGGGAAGAAGTGGGAATAGTGCTGGTGGTACTCTTAAATGGATTTGCTGCTACTGGTTCAGTCCTCTTTGGGAAGTGCATACACATCTTCTCACTCTTCATGCTCCATACTTAATTCTTAAACTGTGAAAATGAGTAGACGGAAATCTGTTAATTACATTCCAAATCCTTCTTGTCTGCAGCTGAGATTGCTTATGCTGTAACATTACCTGTTGTTCTTATTGGAAATAAATTATGTTAATACTTTGCTAATGCTTGGTCTAAGCTGACCTGACTCTTTTCGACAGGATATGCAAATTAATGGAAATGGAAGATTTTGAGTGTTTGGGGTGGCAGAGACCTGCAGGGATTAGAAATGACACTTAAGTAATTTTCTCTTGAATTTGATGCATAACATGAAAGAGTGTTTGAGGTCTCTAAAAATGCAAGATGGGCAGAGGAACTTGGAGACTAGTAATGCTGAGATGCTTGGGGTAGAGACAAACAGCCAGTTAAAGGGTTTTTTAATACAATACAGCAATGAAGGCCTCTCTGTTCACCAGCATCTACTTGGGCATTATTCTGCAAACCAGTGAAGTACCATTACAAAGCAGGGCCTATCCCACACGCTGCTGGTGGTATTTAAGTCTTAGACCTGTTTTTGCTGCCTTACTGGAAAGGAACATGAATATCTGAGCATGATAAGAGCTCTTCCAAGAATAGATGGGACTACTTGAAACGTAATGGCACAGATAAATTGTGGACAGATGCTCATTGTGCAAGCGGCAGTGGTAGTTGCTATCATAATCATCCCCCGCCCAGGGAATATTGCTGTCTCTTTGCTGGAGGTCACCACACCCTCAGATCTGCTGGTGGAGCAGTTTGGGGTGAGTGCTCCCTGCTCTGCTTTGAGCAGAGTCAGCTGGATTAATTTAGATAGGTTAACTAGTTCTGCCAGCAGGCTGACTTCATGTCTGAAGAGAGGAGAGGGAGTGCTGGATATGAACTGTTCCTGGTAACCAAGGTGAGAGGACAGAAACACCTTGCCAGGGCAGTGAGGAACTCCTCTGAGTACCAGCTCTCTGGTAACGTGTCATCCTCTGTATGTCTTGTTGGGAGCCTGAATGCTGATGACTTTTTTGGTGCAAAGAAGGGAAATGACCTATGGTTCTGACATGCTTTGCATAAAACACACAATTTGGCTTACTCTGTTTCAGTAGCTTTAGCTGGCAGCATGTATCAGTGGCAGGTCTCTCTGTGTTGAAACAGCAATCTCCCTGAGATACCCTGCCTGTAAAACATGGTGATTTAAGAAATACTGGATGCCATTTGCTAGAAACCTCCCAAACCTGAACTTCAGGACAACTTGCAGCAGGCTGCATTCCTGGTTGCATTGGAGACGGTGTCTATGGGGTCCTTGAGGTGTCGGTTTCTATAAGCTAGGTTATCTACCTACTGCTTTTATACTTTTATTTGAGGGGAAGGGGTGTGCAGGGGTACACTAGGTTCCGAACTCAGTGGGGTTTCTTTCTTTTCTTCCTCCCTTTAATATACAGCTTAACATATTTGGGAACAGTAGATTTTTTTCCCCCCTGGGGCAGGTTGAAGTTGGTGCTTAATAATCTGTTGGAAACTTGGGCTGAGTGTAAGTGAAATTGATTGTGTGGGTTTTTTCCCTTCCTGCTCCAAGGCCACTTCTTGGCACTGAGGAATTTTTCTTCAGACTTCTTTGGGGAACAGATGCATGAAGTACAGTTACCGCTCATACATATGGCTTTTAAAATATGGAAGCTGTTGGACTGAAGTGGCTTCATATGGTGCTTTTGGAAGATCAGAATTAGCATGCAAGTTTGGGTTTTAAAGACTTGAATGTGTAGTTGAAAAGGTTTTTTATTGTTGGTTTTTTTTTTTAAATGTTGTTAAATTTGTATTTTTATGGCTATTAATTGAAATTACATCTGTAGTACTGAAAATTACTCTCTCTGCAACCTTAATGCTTAAAATAGTAGCCTACTTTAATCTTCTGGGGATAAATATGTGATAAAGTGTAATTTAAATGGTTATAAATGTTAATTCTCTAATATAGACATCCTTGGTTTTAATTGCAGGTTTCCATTTTGAAAGCCATTAGAAGATATTCTGCTACCGTATTGGATTATTTTCTATACAACTCAGCATGTCACTGTGCCCTGGATTTTATAAAGTGGCCATGATTTAATCCGCACTTCCAATTTCTATGTATTGGTGAAGCATTGGAGCTCGTTAGAGCTGCTGTTACTTGTGTGGGAACTGATCCATCTTGAATCCCTTCTCCCAAGGACTAGACATTACTAGCAATGAGCTCCCAAAGCCATCCAGGTAAGGGCAAAGCCACTTTAAATCTAGTAACGACACCAGAACGTCTTGTGTTTGTTGCATGAACAGGCTTTATTATATTGAAATGATAATCCAGGCCCTCTCTCTGTACTCACTTTGTTTAAAACTGAGACTTTGCGTGTTGATGGAAAATTGTCTTGCTGTTTTCAGAGCTACATGGAAATCTTACCATTTTAGGTTTCTAATTTTTGCATTATGTATCCCAGAGAGTTTTAGGTATTTTCTGAGATGTTAACCAGATGGTTAACTTTTTAAAGCTCTGCTGATAATATTAAAACGATATATATATAAAAAGAAACGGTCATGGTTCTGCTGGTATGTCTTTATTGATATTTAAGAAAGCTCTTGGACTTTTAAAGTACTTTTTTAGTAGGAAACAATAGTTTTGCTGCAACAACAGTCAATTGATCCATCTCGGTATTGTCTGGGTAATTATCCCTAATGTGTCTTGTAACTTAAGACACATGATTTATTGCTACAAAACTGCGTGTTCCTGTCTGTGAGGAGATTCTGTAGATACTCAGTTACCTACTTGCTAGTGTAAAGTTGTCTCCTGCATTTCTATTTAGTTAGTTTCAGGTAACTTTCTGTTGGGCAGAGCTTTGTGAGCTTGTGCTTTGGAATAGGAATTTTAATTATGTCCTGATATGCCTGCTTTGGCTGTTTCAGTTTATGGTAGAGAAAATGACTGCTGGGAAGGAAATAATCCAACACCGACAAAGCACATGAAAGTACTTAGTGAACTATGCCTTTGAGAGATTACTTTTGTGCCTTTAGTTTAATCAGTTTTGGGTTTAACAGTCAAATAAGACTGAAGTTAAAAGCCAATGAACAGCTCCTAAGATTTAAGGAGCTGTATAGTTGTGGGGGAAGAATTTAATATTTGCTTCAGAATTACTTCTTGTGTCTGAGGCTGGGAGCAAGAAATGCTGCAGTAAATAGAGATGGTGGAGTTTACAAGCAGCAGTGTTGGAAATCTGACCCTAATGAAGGAATTGAAATAAGTATGTAAGTCTCTGAAATTATCAATATTATCAAAAAGTGAAAATCTGGTTTCTACTTCCATAATGTAGCAGTCTCTTAGATTTTGAAACTTGCGTCTGGTACTATGGAGAGTTGGTAAACTATGTGTATTCATATGAGTAGAGTGCATATAGATATTCACCTGTGACACATTTATTGCAATGTGATGTTTTTCAAGAGATCTGTTCTTCAGATAAATGAATAATTATCTGAATGCTTTCCTGCCTCGAACATGAGTGAAACTGAGGAGCTAATGGTCACATGTTTATTTCCCATTGTGGTGGGATCAGTTAAATATATACCTATATTCAAAAACTAACAAACAAACTTAACTTGATACTGCTTTACGTAAGGAGCAGGTCTCCAGGTATCTGGGAAAGGGGAATGCCCATCTTAATTGGGCTATTTGGTTGATGGAGCTCTATTGGAATTATTGGAAGCCTGCTGCTGATTTGTCTTGGTTTTCTTTAATTAATCTGCTAACTCCCCCACTTTTTTTTTCTTTTTTTTCCTTTTGTCTTGCCTCTTTTTATTGGTTGTGCTACTTGGCTCAAGTTCTGTGTTGATGGTGTAGCAGGGAACCACAGAAGAAGGGCTACTGAAAAGAAGACAAGAAGAATAGGAACCTTCTTGGCCCTTACTGCATTTAGGCCTTAGGGTGAGGTATGGGATGGCTCAGTAAGAGTCGAAGTTGTGACTACTGTGTGCTTGGTAGAAAATAAGACTACTAGTAGGGGAAAGTTTTGTCTGCTCTGGTAGTTAGCCCTTTCAAATGTAAAAAAAAAGTTGCAGTTGCATTATTATTACTAATTATGGTAATTATTACTAATGATGTGCCTTGTTTAAGGGAGGGCTCTGGCTTTACTCAAGAGCCTATTAAACCTTGCTTCAGTGAATACAAGTTTTCTTCTCTAGTCTTCTCCAAGCATATCACTAATAGGATGTTTTAGGAACAGTGCCATAAAATTGTTGTAGCATAGATGAATGAAGGTTTTGTTTGTGTGGTTTTTTTTTTCTTTTTTTCTCTTTCACTCTGCAAATCTCTTGTCAGAAATGTTGAGTACTGAAGGCTTCTCGCTGAACAAAGCAAAAAATGTGGAGAAAATTAAGTTGTCTAAGAAAAGTATGACTTCTACTGCACGCCCCTGTTATTCTTCCCCATTACTGCCAATTTTTGTTATATTTTAAAGTGAATTTTCTCAGAGAATGAGAAGTCATAATGAGAAGTTGATCCTGAAGAACTTCCAATGGGTAAATCAATCTGTCTGGAGCTCTAGTTATAGGGTAAGGATCTTGACCTTTGTTTTCTGAGCTAAAAGCGCTCTCTGCAGTCTCCTTACTTTAGCCTTGAGTTACCACCAGCAGCTCTTGTGAACTGAACATGCCACAAAAGCACATGTGGGTGTGTTGTGTGTGTGAGGAGCAGGAGAATCGGGTGGGCTGCTGGTGTCCTGCTTGCCACAAGCACTGTGTGCCCATTGTGCATGTTTCTCTGGAGGAATAACCAGCTCCCTATGGGTGTCAGTAGGTTTTGTGGATACCTGGGCAGGAATGGGAACTGCCTGGGGTGGAACTACTGGGTAGGATGAAGGGGGAGGGGAAAGGGCCTGAAATTGGAGGGCGGGGAGGCAGGGGGACATGTTTTCCCCTGCAGTGATGGGAGCATGAGCTATATAGACCTAGTCGTTGCAAAGCTCAGAGGCATTGTGTGCCCCTCATCTTTTGGCAGAAATAATGCTGCAATGTGAACAAATCTGAAAAAAAATGCTGAAATTGTGCTATAAAAGATCAAGTAAAATTAAGAAAATTTGGCTAATTAAGGTAACATTTGGGATTATGACAAGGCCTGAGCGGGGCAGGGGAAGGCGTATTTAGTTTCACTTCTTAACCTGTTCCGTTGCTGGCATTTTAAACTTATCTTACATAACCTGTGGTACTGATGCCACTCATCTTATGCAGGCTGAGTTGTGACTATGTATGGTGGGGTTTATTTAATTATTTTTTTCTTCCCCTCTCATTGACCTTAAATGATTTCTTGTGGTCACCTTCTACCTTCCCCCTTAATTTTCAGTGGCTTGAGTTTCAGTATCTTTTGGCTCTTTAATCAGTAAAGATTGTTCTGCTGATACTAGTTATACATAAAGATTAGTTTAGTAAGGAAACAAAACACTTAAAGTTAATCACTCAACTGATTTATATTTGTTTAAAGTTCACTTTTCTTTGTAAAAGCTTAAAATCTCCATATTTAATGAAGCATTTTGTTTATGAAACATTATCGTACAGGAATTAGCCTGAGTGCAAATGCTGTGTTCTTTCTTCAGAGCTACTCTTGCAGAGATGCAAATTTTGTTTAGTTTTAAAATGCTGAATGTTTGATAATTAGGAATATTGAAGTTTAAGAATGAGCTGCCTATCTCGGATATATCTCTCCATATCATATGGAATAATCTACAGCAGGGTTATTAAGACTGAGAGGAGATACTGGAGAAAGCAGAAAGCTTCATGATAGCCCAACACTGAGAAAATGAGTTAACAAGTCATGTGCTGTGATTTGCTAGATTGTTAAGTACTTTTGTATGGCATTTTATCTGCTGAGTGCAAGAAGCCACTCTCCTTTCATACTCCAGGGCTCAATGAGGCATGGAAAGCCATTTCATGCAGTATACATAAGAGCTCTTCCTGTTACTCTCTCAAGCATTTTGCACCGTCCAATAAATATTTTATGTATTCTCTTTTTAAAGATTAAGAAGTTTCTGTGGAGATGCATTTCAAACTGGCTTTAAATGACACTGACCTACTTTCTGGCAGTAATGAGTTTGCTTCTGTAAGTCATCTGGGGGCAAGACCATTCTTTCAGTAAACATAAGCACTATAGATGTAAGTTCCAGTCACCCTGTAGCAGGAGTGGGGCACGACTGATACTTGGTGGTTGTAATATGGAAGAACATCTGGATGTGGTGTATCCCTGCTTCTCTGGGTTTTCCAGTTCATTACAGCTGGATTATTCTAGACTGGGCATTCAGGCTCCTGTTTACAAGTAAAACACTACTAGTAGTGAGTATAGCTAGAACCTCATTATTTCTGATGCTGTCTCTTATCTAAATGAAAATAAAAACATTTCTCCAGACCTGCCCTCTTCCCACACTGCCATGTGTGTGCACTACATGGGAAGCTAAACTTTTGGGCAAAATTTGAACTGTTTGGCAGCCCAGCAGAAGTGACAGGATCTCCTTGGAAGGATGCTGTCACCTGTCTTTTACAGCAATAGGGTAAGCATCAAGCTTGTGTAGTAGGAACTCAGTAGCAAGAGCTATGGCTGTGCCTTGAAGCTGTTGCCCTGAGCAGTCTGGTCCCCCAGGTTTGGAGTGACTTTGAGGTTGGTTGGGAAGTAAACTCAGCAACAAGATCTGGCAGTGAGAAGCTTTGGTTAGAAGAACTGAAAACCCTTGTGGATGGGAACTAAGCATGTCTCCATTCACTTTTCTTTCTTTGACCTGTGACAGAATACCTACTCCACTTGGATTCTGATTCTTATATATATGTAACCTGTGCCTGTCCTGGATTTTCTTTAAGAACAGTATCATTTTGAGGACCTTGAAAGTTTAAGGCTGCTACCATGAAACTAGTGAAGTTTTCACTTTCTGGAGCATCAAATAGTTGAGAATTTCTGTACAAGGCTTTTATTGTACCCTGAAAAGAGAAGAATTGTTTTGTGTTTCAACTTGGGGTTCAAGTTGAAGTTCCTTCTAGGTCAGTGTCCCTGCTAAGTAAATTCCTTTTTCTACTTTTTCTTTAAATTCAGTTCTTTCACTTTAAATTCTTTAAAAGCCTGTTTCTAAAGTAAGTTTTTTTTCGTGTGATGTATCCTGCAGTGCAAAGATGAGAAGCAGGTACTTATGATGAGAGGCAGAGAACTCTGAATTATTTCAAATGAGGTACAGCATTGGAAAAGGATATAAAAAAGGTTGTACTTTTAAAGCCAGATGATAATGTTTGAGATAGTCCTTGGGACTTTGTGTCTCACTTGTATAGAAAAAGGTTTCTTTCCTTTCCAGTTACTACATTTTGTTAACCACTTCTGGTCAACCTCAGTTTGACCTGTACCTTATCTCATGTATACTTCCCTAAATAAAAATTGTTACTGGGCTATAACAAAGGTTATATTCTCAGCATTTATATTAAATTATTCAGCTTGTTGCCTTCATGCCAGGCTCTCACACTGATGAGGCTTGTTTGTGTGCCTTTGATGCAGTCTGATCAATTAGGACAGAGCTGGTGTTGAAGGAAGGTTTCAGTCGCCTGCTGATCCAGAAAGTAATTCAAGAGCAGGGGCAGAAAATCTACTTGTTCTCAGATGAATATGAGCCATACATGGCATTTTTCATCCTTTAAGTCTAGGCATTTGGCTGTCTGGCTACTTGTGCTTTGACAAGTACTGCACCTCACTGCAAAAGAAAAGGTACTGAGTCAAAAGTTTTTGGAGAATTTTTTTTTTTTAAAGAAGTTTTCCTTTTGATGATTTGGGGAGAAGAGTGGAGAAATAACTGCAAAGATGTTTCTTCTTTTAGTGTAGTTCTTAGTGTATCTGTGTTTTTTGTTTTTTTTTTTTTTCCATCCATTATCATATGTAGAAACTGAGTTTACAGTCAGAAAATAGCCAGGCATGACTGAACATGGAATGCCAGATGCCTTACTGGAGAAGCAAAAATTGTGGATGTTTTAATTTTGCTATCATTCAGTAAAGGCTTGACAAGTCCCTTTTCCCCCCATAGGTTGCAATATACCGTGAATTTCCCCCTCACCTTTTATTCTCTTCTATTTAGGTTGCTAACCAAGAAAGGCTTTTGAAGTGCACTGACACCTGCAAGGTTTGAGGTACCAAGTGAAGTAATCAGAAGTCTGGGTAAAGTGGGGAATGCTCTTCTTGGCCAAACTGTGATGGCAGAAATACATTATTACAAATCAACAAGAATGATCTTATTCACAGATAACACCTATGAAATAAAACACTGTATGGATTTTAGGGTAACTTTATATGGATGTCTTCTAGTTGGCCTGAATTTGTACGTAGTAGCTTCAAAGATGCTCAGTGGGGTTAGATCTCAAATAATTCCTCTGAATAATTAACTGCTAGTGGTGTGCAATTACTGAGGTAGGATGAACAGAGTTTAACCCTCTCAGCAGTGTGCTTTGGAGTAAAACTGAAGCATCCACTTTGGTTTTTGAGTCCTTGTGATGGTCTGGCCGAATGGAGACTCAGTGACAAGTCGTGCAATGTGTTGCTGTCATCTTTTCTATTCCCATCCCTTTTCTTTATTTTTTTTTTTTTTTTCCAAAAAATCTTATTGAACTGTGGTACTTGCTTTCCTTTCCCTTGTCCATTGAGGTTTCTGAGAGCTAGAGGCTGGCTGGGGCAAGGGCCATGGCTCCAGTGGCTTCCTTGCAAGAAGAAAACAGGGTAGTGAATCTCTTTCAACATCTTTGATGTGCTGACTAATGAGAAACAGGACATACAATTAATTCTTCCTTTAAGAAAACTGAAATTAGCATATCAGCAAATCTTTTAAACCATTTGTTTCTGTAACAAAAATAAAATTACTGTTGTTTCACCAGTTAGTGGGCAAATCGCATGCTTTACCTGCAGTGCCCTTGGTCTGCTTTGAAATGCTCAATGGCTCTTGGTTTTGCCCCCAGGAACTACTACCCTCCAGGGTTTGGCTAAATGATGCTTGATAGACTTATATTGGGAAATGTTGAAGTAAATTTCTGGCCTTTCAAAAATTAACGTTAAACTTTGTACCTATTGAAAGCTGAATTACATAGAGAAAAATACTCGTGGGGTTTTTTTTGAGATCCTTCTGTCTCCTTTTAATCTCCTTAAAACTGAACTAGATCGAGATTGCTGGATCACTCAAAGAAGTGTGTGCTGACTGTAACAATTTAGGGATTTGTTTTGAATTTCAAGCACAGTTCAAGCTTAATGCTTAAAAAACAGATAAGTTGTATGTAAGAGCCTTTGTGACTAGACCAGATCCAGTAATGCCATGGAAAGCTGCTGTTGCAGCTAGGAGAACCTTATAACACAGCCATACTCTGCCTTCTCCTGACTCCATGGGTTACTGGTTTGCTGACTTCCCAGACATGTTGCTATCAGCCTAAAGGGAGGGTCCATGTATCAGGACCGTAATGGAGAATATTTGCTGGTTAGTACACTCATTCACAAGTTCATCAGCTAATTCTATTTGCAAAGCTAGTGCTAAGCTGCTTCTCTTTGGTTGTCATTTAACTTTCCTAATAAAGTGTCCTTCTCATGAAGGTGTTCCCTGTCCACCAGCATCTCTGGAGAAACTCAGCTTGAAGGTACCACTGGTGGCACCAATTCGTCTGAGAGTTATCAGAAGCCCCATGCCTGTGTCTGGCATTCAGTGCAACATTGTTAATCCTCCTTTGAACCCTAGCAGCACATACTTTGCCAGGGAATCCACAGAGTAGACTCATTCCCAGTGTTTGGTCTACTCAAATTTGATGTAGCAACATCAGATTTATTTTGAAGGCCTGAATTAGGAAGTCTGAGTCCATTCTGCAAGGATGGCTGTGCGTGGTCAGCCCTGGGGAGACAAGGTCTGGGAGCCTAACCACATCCCTGTGCCTGGGAAGGAGGGTAAGAATGGGTAAGAATGTAGCAACAGACATTATTATATACTCTTAACCTCTAGTCATGTGTGAGGTGGCTTTTTTTGGGAGGCTGGTGGTAAATTTTACTTTATTAGTCCTTTTTCTGTTTCTGTTGTCTTCCCAGTTGCTTGTGGAAGCCTGCTTAAGCTTTGGCATTTGCGAGGAATTGCACAGCTGGACCTTGCTGAATGAGAAGCGTTGCACTGTCTCCCTCTGTTTCAGAGCTTGTGTGGCTGAAATTGATTTTTTTTGAGAGTCTGCTCCCTTCCACTGAGTGAAGAGTGGAGTGCTGAGGACTTCACCATAAACACTGGAGCTGGGTGCTGGGATACTGATGGAGATCAGTTGTACAAAAACCTTTCATGAATTCTGTTTTGCATTGTTTTGGTTGTACCAAGCACTGAATAATCCCAGCATTGAAAAAAAAATAATGTAGTCTTCCTTTGTGTGTTGATACTTGTTAACTTGAACATGAGCAAATAGGATTTTGCCAGTGCCGCCACCTCCTCCATAAGAAACTCCCAATGATAGGCAAGGTAGTGCAGTGGAGAGAGCTACTGGAAACTCTCACCGTGCTACAGCTGAACTCTGTGGTAGGGCTGGCATCAGGATGTTGGAGAAATGACAGATGAATTGAAAAAAATTATTTAAAAATATCAATCCTTACCCTTTCACTATTCAAGAATCTGTGTATTCATTTTGTTTGTAGCTGTTATGCTGCCAAACCACGTAAATAGCTTTACAGGGAAAATTATAACAGGAGTGAGGGCTAGTTTGTAAGCTTTGAACTACCAACTTTGACTTCAGGTAACCATTTTGCTCTAACAAGCTGTTGCTGTAGTCATGTAACCCCATCAGCCTTGATGTAATAGCAAGGAGTGTGAGCGTTGGGGTTGAGGGCATGTGGGGTTTGATGCCTCTCTTGGCAGTGTATTGTGTATTTTGACTTTTTTTAATAGATGTTGCTCTCCATGAACTACTGTTTAATGACTCTGCTCTCAGGTTTCACCTTATAATCAATAGACTAAGATCAATGCTGTTATTTACACATGCGGTCACTTTAGATACACAGCAAGTGAAGTTGAATGCAGTTGGGAGGTAAGTAATGCCTCCTTTGGTTGGTTTATTTCTTGAGAGATTGAAGGTCAGATTGTTTTTTACTACTTCTATTCTAATACTACTCGGTATTTTTAGTCAATTGACAATTCTTCAGTACAGAAAAACGTGGTCTGTTTTTCTCTGGTGATTTTGAGGTAATCCACTGAGAAGGATTTCTTGCTATTCTGTTTCAGCATTCAAAACTTGCACTTTCTAGTTAAATGGACTTCCCCTTCTCTTTAACTGTTGACCTTTGTTTTATGCTAGCTATATGAAGAATTGTCTTAATCTAAAACCTTTTTCACACTACTGTGCTCCTGCTTTGTAAAATGCTTCAGCATATTGGGAAGACATAAAAGCCTGAACTAGACCTAGCTAATGCTGCTTCTCTTCTGTGATCATAAATAACCCAGAAGAATGAAAATACCAGAGCCCATGCACCAAACTCCAATAGTTCATCCAAGTACTGAATCTTTGACATTTGTCATTTTAGAAAAATCTCTGAAAGTTCCAAGTCCTTTCTTTATTCTAAATAAAGTACCACTGGTCTCATACAACCTTTGCCAGGAGAAGGCATGTGATTCTTTGAGCTTAACAAACCAAGAAGCAGGGCTTTGGCATCTGTTCCCCGCCAGCAGCAAGTATCTGATTGGCATTAGATTATTTTTTTTTTCTTTCCAGCAGGTGGAAGGCCTGTTCTGTAGGCTCGTAACTCTTGACAGTTTTATCGTGATGGCTTCTTGGCAGGTAGGGGTAATGCTGTTCATTCAGTCTGCCTTAAAGATTCTTGGGTCTTTTCTTTAAAATGTAGCTTTTTCAAATAGGTCCTAGGACTTCTGCCTCTGGTTTACTCCTTTGTATCCAGAATTGCAGCAGGTAGGCACAAGGACCAGCTTACACGCTCAGTATGCCTTAGCTCTCACCTCTGCCTCCCACAGGTCTGTTTGAGAGAGGGTAATCTGAACAAATAGAGCCTAAATTTATGTCGACAAAGGTTTGGGAATGATCTGAATTAGCTTTCATGTATATTTTCTTTTTCATGGGGAAAGGTATGCATATCAGTTCTGTTCAGGCAGGAGCTTGTTGTGATTTCTGAAGTCTTTCTAAAGGAGCTGCTGTGTAAAAGCAGTCCTTGTAATGTGTGTTTTGGTTTTTTGGTTTGGTTCTTTTTTTTTTTTTTAATCGTATTTGTTGTGCAAGACCGCAGCTTGTTGTTTTTAGCACTTCATCAAAGTGCTTTCTAACCCGGTGCTTAAAGAGAATTCCTCCTTCACTGATGAATTTCTGGCATGGAGCATGAAATAGTTCTTGCGTCAATAAATCGTCACAACCTTCGCCTGTGTCTGTCAGTGTAAATATGGCTGGACAGTAACATGCCTGAAAGTAGGCCAGAGGTTGCTAATTTTGCAGCTGCAGAGTGGTCAAGTCCAAGAGAGCGCTGTGGGATGTGTATGCTCGGTGTATATCAGAGCTGCTGCATTTCAGGTTACAAGTTGGGCCTCTTTTTTTCCTCTGTTAACTTTTTAAATTCTGGAACTGTATTTTATATTAAAAAAAAAAAGTTTCATAACTTTCTTAGAGGATAATGGTTTTAGGTACATTTGTGTTATTTACTAAAATAAATGTGTGTGTTTTTACAGCTGTGAGCAAGCCAAATGCCTTTCTTATTATACCTTAGTTGCCTGTGTTATGTTTGTGCTAGTTAAGAAATGAGTGTTACCATCCTGTTGTTGTTGGGTTTTTGGTTTTTTGCTGATATTCTTCAGTGAGCTTGGCTGCTCCTCACACCTGCTTACTTCTTGCTGTCAGTTGTTTCACAGCTTGGCAGCTGCAGCCCTCAGTTCCAAGGCTACCTGTGGGTTGCCACCTGGGAGATGCAGCCAAGATTAGAAGAGCATCTACGATGGCTCATGGCCTGCTTCGTACTTTCCATCTTTGGGGAGGCTGCTAAGTGAGTCCAAGACCTCTTTTTAATTCTTCACCTTTGGTCACTTGGGAAGGCTGTCTTTTGAGCTGGTTGCTCACATTGCTTTTTTTCTTCTGGTAATTCTGCAAAGCAGAACTGGTGTTTGCTTTTGCCAGGGAGAATATGGATATGTTGCACGCAGACATACACACACAAAGGGATGCTTTGGAGATGATCGCCCAAAATAGTTGGGTAACAGTTACTCGCTCTTTAGATGTTGTGGCAATCAGGTGAAAGAAATCTTCTACAAAGCCATTTGCTTGAACAGCAGATGTGCAAACTGGGTGCTGAATGCTTCAAGAAATGGAAGGTAAGAAACCTGGCAAATAACTCAGCAGATTTTAAAGACAGGGTAGAGCTTAATTTTGGGGAAATGTAATGTCTATTTATTAGGTAGGAGAACAAAAACTTGGATCGAATTGCCATTTCAAGTATGCTGGTCACTGCTGTCTGTATGCCTGTCTCAGTTAAAAGATCCAGTTGCAAAGCTGGTCTCAACTGAAAATAAAAAGTAGATCTGAACAGTAAAGCAAATACTCATCTTCAAATTGCTCTCCTATTGCAAAAAGCAGTGCAAGGTGGTTTAGGGTGGTGGTGTTTGTGGTGGTTTTTTTGTTGTTGTTGGGTTTTTGGTTTTTTTTTATGGTTTTGGGTTTTCTCTTTGAAGTAAAATCCTTCTCTGCAACAAGTTTACTATTAGTGGTAGCCAGGATGTACTGAATGTAACCCAGGTGTTGCTGTATGCCTTGTGACAAGTTACAGGACCGGTAGGGTAAGACAGGTTGTGGCACTCAGCTTGTGGGGTGCTGTGGACACTTGCAGCTTGGTGTCAGTGTATGACAGGGACTAGTAGAACTGCCTCTTACCTGGAGTATCACTAAAGCCATTGCAAAAAATGTCAGTAGTAGTTTATTGACAGTGTTCCTCCCAACTCTCAGTAAAGCAGGAAAGGAGCAAAGCGAAAATGTGTTTGAAATGACTGAATACTGTGAAATGTTGCCCTGCCGCTTAAGGGACACTAAAGAACTGTGATGGACTTGGATGTAAAGACTTTTTCCCACCCATTACAGAGTAGCTGCAGTCTAACACTTCAGACTCAGTTGTCTTTCTGCATTTTGATTCTTGCAGAGAAGCTTGAGGGAGCTGCTGAAGAGGCTGAAATGATACATGTGTAGCTCCTTGTCAGTGTGAATCAGAGGTTGGGATGAATCCTGCTGGTCCCCAAGACTTCAGTGGTTTCTCCTCTGAGAATGCCCTGATGAAACAGTCAGTTCAGTCTTTTTGCAGGTGTCTTCCTCATCCCACTTGCATCACTGTACCAATGCCCCTGCAGCACCCCTACCTGTAAATTGGAGTATCTGAGCGTATTTGATGGACCAAATGGCAGAGAAATGTTAAGAATATTTCTACAGTGTTAGATGTATTTTCTTGTTCTTATTTATCGAAATACAAACAAAAACTGCTGCTGGAGGAGCAGGGGAAAATTCCTCGACATCCCATTCCTGGATGAAAACTTTTGAAGTTAGTTTTGCTGATTTTGAGGAATCAGCTGTAGCTGCTATCAAACTGTTTATTTCAGAATAAACTTTTGCAAATATTCTTTCTGTCCTTCGAAAAACAATCTGCTGACCCTAATGCTTATGTCAGCCTACTGCAGGCAGAAGAAAGCCTGAAAGGGCAGCCCTTAATGTGATTTGTATCTTTAAATCATAGAATCGTTCCAGTTGGAAGAGACCCTTGGGATCGAGTCAAACCATCTGCCCTACTCTCCAAATTCCTCCCCTACACCGTATCTCCCAACACTACATCATATTTCCAGAGATATAATACCTGTCCATTCGATGAGAAAACTGCCCACTTAAAGTTGACTTCCCTTGCCAGAAAAGGAATCGTGGTTTGTTCTCAGCCTGAAGTAAGGATTTGACAAGCTCTGCATTTTTGAGTAGGGGATCAGTCATCTTGTGCCAAGTGTTGGAGCTGCAGCACTAATGTCTCCCCTTTCCCTTCCTCCTCTTCTCTTTAGTTGTAAAGTAATATTCATAGAGAGATTTGCATGTTTTGGTCAAGTTTCACACATAAAAGGTACAGAGAATATTCCCCCTACCCCCATTCCCATTAGATCTTGAGGATTAAAATATTTCTTTAAAAATACTTCACTTTGTAGTTTGTTTATTCCTACATCTGAGATGTGCCTGGTGGTGCCAGAGAAGCCACAAGGTGTTGAAAGTCTCAGGAAAAGGCAGTGGTAGGTTTATCACTTTTGGCAACTGCTTGGCCATACCCGCGTTGATGTGCAGACTGCATGGACTCTTCCTTCTTTTAATTGTAAAGCCAGATGGTGGTGTGTATGCCTTTGTGCCATTCCTGTAGTGAGAGTCTGTGCCTGGCCTGAATCGGAGGATCTTGGCAGAAAGTGACTGCTCAGGAGTATGTGATGCTGTTAGACAGCAACAAGGCTGTTTTGAGTTGGCTCAGGGATGTGGGGTTATGTATAATCATTCGTGCATATATATATATGTGTGTGTATATATGTCTATCCTAAGTCTGCCTTGGTTACAAAAGCTTGAGTTTGTGAAGGATCTTTTGTTGAAGTAGACTATAGAGTCATGTTTTGCTTCAGATGCCAACTCTGCAGTGGGTACAAGTCAGTTCCTGCTCACTAGCCTGTGTGATATTATGTGTCACCACTTGTCTGTCTGTCCAGGCTCCTCCTGTCTGAACTGTGAAGAGTTTATTTCTTAGGGCCATGTTTGGCTCAAGCTATGCCTTTCTGTAGCCTGATGTTAGATCAGGGTCTTGTAGCCTGCTCATTACACACGCAGACACATGCACACTCTCTCTCATTTTCCCTGTCTCAGGTGTCTGACACTTTTAAATAAATGGGATATCACCATGGTGTGGTATAGACAATAAGTGATATTGGGCTAAAGACAGATTAGTGCTACAGATTTAAGTGCTGAATAAAGCTATGTATTAACTCAAGGTGTCCTTTGCTTTTCCTTTTTCCCAGGAATTCCTCACTTGAAGAGCTGGAGATTAAATAACTAAGTTAATCAGGCTAGGACCATGGCATGGTTGTTTCCCTGCACGGAGATGAGGGTTGGTTCTGGGAGCTTTTTGGGCAGAAATGGAACGTGTCCAGCGCTGCCATTACATGTTGAGTTGTGTCTTTTTCTTTGTGCCTGAAGTCCCAAGAAGTAACCACTGAGAAGTTGCGGCCCTGTCTAATGGCTGCTGCGATATCGACTTCCACAGTGCTCGTTCCTGAGTATCCAATGTGCTGGTAGTGGCCAGGAGGCATCTAGCAACATCTTTGAATTTTGGGGTTTGGCTAGCTAGATGTCATCTAGAGAAACACCAGCCTTGCTGAGACTTAGACTGGATAAGCAAAGTAAAATTGGATACACGTAGTGCAGCTTTTGCCTAGCCCGCCTGTTAGTAATGTGTTTGCTCTGGGTATTTTTGGTCTCAAAGAAAGGGATGATGATACTGCTGCCGAGTAGATGCTTTCATTGAAAGCCAGTCCTTCTTTACCTTACTGTTGTCCTGTTAAGACTACAATATCTGTTAGACCCTCAGCAGTTCCTCATCAATATCGAGCTGTAAAGTAGGGCAGACCGCAGCCGTCTGTGTGTTGATTGAGACTTTTAGCAGGAGCAAGGGGTCCTTGTAGCCTAAAACTGTAGCATTTTTTTTTCCTTCTGGAAGGCATTTTAAAATAGCTTATATGGGCACTAGGATTCCTTATTTCCAGCTTATTTTGGTTTGTATTTTAATGTTGAAGCTGCTTTCTTCATGAGAGCCTGGCTGGAGAATGGTCATTCAGAAACCACCAGTCAGGAGAGCTGGGTGGTTTTAGCTGTGGGAGCCCAGCTCTGCTGGGCTGTGGTGGTGTAGGGTGAGCCCTCCCTCCTGGGAAGGGTGAGCTGGGAACAGGACTGGCAGAAAGGAGGGTAGTTGCATTTTGGTTTTTGATCCCCTGAAGCCTACAGAGCTCTGCAGAGTGAGATTGTTTTTTATACTGAAATAATTATGCATGTACTTTGGTTTAGACACATATGTATTTGTGGCCTTAGCAAGGAAAAGTAAGACAGATGTGTTGAAAGATTACTTTTTTCTCTTGTAAGAAACAAGAGTAGGACTTTTTTTGAACTTAGTGGCTTTCTTCCCCCCAGTATCTTAAAGGAGAAGTAGTTTGCACTAAGAAGTCAGTAGTGTTTAGAAACTGTTGTCCGTAAGATTGCAACTGGCTCTTACTTTGAAAGAGGCAGAAAGCTCTGTATTCACACTCTTAATTGATTTTTTTTTTTCAGCTGTTTTCCTGCAAGGCTGCATTTTCATCATGTGTATGAGCTTGATTGTTTTTGTCACATTTGCAAGTTGTTACTAGCATCCTGGTTTGTTAATATATTCTTTGTATCGGCAAACTTTAAGTGATTTATCAGTTCAGATCCTCTTTATTGACCACTGCCACTTCCAAGTTAGTAACTTTGCTGACTAAACTGTGCAGAGGATGCCTTTGTGCATGTTGTTGATGCGGGGCAGAAAACTCAGACCACGGAGGTTTTTTTCTCCCACTAACTGAGCCTATTGAGCACTTTCGCTGATTGACTGCTGCTTCCTTTAATTAGAAAACTTCTAGCTTGGAGCTTCCACATAACCTGATTCATGTGTTAGGGGCAGTCAGAGCTATTTGATCTGTAAGGCTCTTAAACATGACTAAAGCAGGCAGCTCTGTCTCTGCTAGTGAGTGCTGGGCTATGTGCACCATTACTGGTCTCTAAACTTTAGTTTCAGCTCAAACTCTTTTGTAGATGCTGAGAAAATAAATTCAAAGGTGCAGGTTTCCCTTGACCCGTGGGATTGGACTTGTGAAATGCTGCTGTGGACCTCTTTGCAGGACAACAAACCTAATTACAGCTCACTCATTCTAAGCATCACATGATCATAGGGCTTTCTGATATGTTGTGCAGATTCTTCAAACAACTGACCTTTGCAGAATGCCCATGACTGTGCAAGCAGAGAGGCATGCTGGCAGCTTGAAGATGTTTTGTCTGACATTTGAGCAGAAGTGAAAACTTACTGCTGGTGGAAATAGATAAGAGGGCAGAAAATGCAATGTGTGCTGAGGTTTCGGATGCCTGACATTGTCTGATGGTGAATGGCCATGGCAGTTTGTTCTTCTGTGTTGAAAGGTGAAGTTGATGTTGAAGGCTCGGGGGATCAAACATAAATAGGACAGCTGTTGTGACAGTTGTGTTATCAGCCATGGTGGGCTGGCCCTATGTGGCTCTTTATTAATTGGACTGTCCTATAAGCAATTGTATGTGGCCTTACACATTTACACATGCAACTCTTTGCAACACTGCTGCGCCGTAGCAGAGCAGCCAGATGTCACAGCTCACTCCTGACTGCACTCATCTGGTAAAGCTACCAGAGGAAAACACCTACAGCTCTGGAAGACACAATAGCTGAGTGGAGGGAGCTGGGGTTGATGTGTGTAAAGGATACGTGATTTGGGATACCAGAAGCTTAAAGGCAAAAATAACATCATTCATAATAGTAAAAGTGAAGGCTTCTGCACTCTGCCTTTGCATTCTGCCAGTGTGAAATGAATGGAGAAGTAGTTTGCTTACAGATGATGAGAAGGAATGAATAACACTTAAAATTTTGGTGCTGAAGAAACAGAGTTTTCATCTTGGCCTCTGAGAAAGTCAGAGCCATGTGGACCCTTTTCTCATACTGTCGCATGCTACTCTAAATAAAAATGTCAGGAAGCATAAATGTCTCTCTGCATCCCTCATCCTCCCTGTGGAGTTTAGTGTTCTACTCTTGGCATGCTCAAGGACTTGTTATGACTAGAGCTGCGTGCTGATTTTTTGGAGAGGACCCTTTCACTGCTTGNCTATAAACATCTCATCGGCATGGGCTAGAAGATGAGGTACACATGGTGTCTTACTGGGTGAGTTAAGGTAGTGCAAGCAAGAGTTCAGCTGGAGGATGACTGAAGTGAATCAAATTAGTCGTTAGTTTATCCACGCCAAAATATGAAGCTGTTTTTCACTTTGGCTCTAGTGGGTAGTCACCCTCTTGCCAATTTGACAGCTTCCCCTGGGAGTTCGTTGTATGTTTCTGTCTTTAGCATGAATATTTTACAGAAAAAAACTGGATCCATTGTGGGATTTGCAGTCAAAGTAGTGGCTGGTGTAAATGCAGCTTTTCTTGCTGACACAAGGTATTAGGAACTGGTTGTTAATTTTTTCCTAGTCGAATAACAGATTTTTACCCCAATTAGAAATTTTGCCTTGCCAAACTACCAAAAAATACCAGGCTACCTTTGAGTAATACACCTAACTGCTAGGATTTCTGAGATTTGAAGACAACTCTTGCAGTTAAATTGTTTTAGGCACATAATGTGACCCTGATGTGTTTTGATAGATGGACATCTAAAGAACTTTTGAAGAACGGGAAGAATAAGTACATTACTCTTGATGCTTTAAGAACAAGAGCAAGTTGGGGGTAGCTTGGTGTAGGTGTAGGCTATGCACTGGAGTCCAGAACTTCATCCCTTGCAGTCTTCTCTGAATAGCACTGGGGCTGTTGGCTTGAGCAGCTCAGCCTTTTCTCTTTACTGCTTGCTGTTCTCCTCTGGGCTGACGCGTCTGTGCTTTGTTTTCATGGAACCTCCTTAGGAGACCTTAAATATCTTAGTGATCTGTGTAGAATCATTCAGATGGGAAAGGCACCTCATGGTAAGAAGCTGAATACACCTAGCACTGTCTTTTTGTTCTAAGATTAATACTATTAATTGCTTGCTTAGTTCTTAATGTTAAACTTGTTAAGACAGGTCCAGAAGTTATTCTCTATCACTGGTGAAGTAAGTACCTGAGGGATAAGCTTCTTGAAAACTATGGTATTTTGGAGTATTTTTCCACTTATCTGCCCATGACAAATGCCTTCATCATTTCTGATATCATCTACATACCACGAAATGTAAATGTGTGCAGATTTATGTAAGAAGGTGGGGACAAAAGCCAATAACTGGCCTCTGGAAATCGGAAAGCATTAAGGTGACATCCATCAATGTTTTTATTATTTTCATATTAGGCTCCAACTTAAATTTCACTAACCTCCTACTCAGAGAGGTCCCATCTGCAGGGAGTCTTGGTCAGTGTTTCCCAAACCAACCATGGCCATCCTGTAGCTGGTCTTGTTGGTTTGGTTCAGGTATTTGTGCTACCTGTCTACAGGCTCTTAAGGCCTGTAGATACCAAGCTACTTTGGTAAAGACTTGGTACAGAAATTTTTTTCTGTAGAAAGTTTTAGTCAGTTCTAATGATTAAAAATGAGTTTTGTTTCATTTCTACTAAAAGCAACGTTAGGTGCCTGCGAGCCCGACAGTAGATAAGTGTGTGCAGGGAGTCAGTTGCTGTGTTTGCTTGAACCCCTTTTGGTAGGGTGTATGAAAGAGGAGTTGCTCACAATATGATTCTCTGAAATTGAAGTGGATGGACATCCTGCAAAATTTCCTGTGGGTGAGCTCATGCAAAGGAAAATGATAATTAGTTCTTAGAAGTGCTTGTGCACGATACACAGTTAAAGGCTTTGTGATAGGGGTCTGAATTTATACAATGCATGCTGTGCATTAGGCCTCCTTTTCTCTATCTATGTATTCCCTTACAAGACAAAATTTACACTCTTGAATTCTAATGATTGATACTCTACCCCTCCAACTATTTTATTGCAGAGTGGGTTCCCTGTTTGCTTCTTTTAAAAACAACTTGTGGTGCTGAGGTTGCTGAGGGCCAAAATGGGAAAGGCCCTATTGGAATTGGTCTTTATGGAAGCTGTAATCCAGTTGTAGAGAGTGTTGTACACAAAGTGTAACTAGTCCAGTGTCCTGCCTGATAGCAAGCAGTAGGATATGTTTAGGACTGCTAAGAAACATAATAGAGAACTCAAGATGATCAGTAATGTAAGATATTAGATGAGTGTATAGTTCTTGCCATTATGGTACCTGAGAACCTGGGTGCTTTTGCTGGCCTGAATGTTCTACCTGTGCTTGGCAGGACCTGAACATATGCAAGTGTGGGTAAAGAAGGCCATGCTGACAACTAAAATTTGCAGTTAAAAGTCTGGGGGTAACTTGCAGTTTGGGGTCACTTACTGTGTGTTCTAACCACAGAAAATATTTTGTGGATGTTATTTCCTGTGTCTATGGGATCTGTAAATGGTTCAGAGTTGTTCCAGATGAAATTTGAGCATCCTGAGGCAGAGGATTTGTCACAAGCTGTGCAATTTTGCAGCTCTTGGGTTTTTCATTCCTGTGTTGTGTTTTGGGGAGGGGAGACTCATTCAAACTGATATCTGTGGGCTTGGGGAGTAAAATTGCATGTTTGAGCGTATCGTTTAGAAGCTTGAGAGATGGTATATCCTGTTTCTGAAATGCAGTATACACAGATGCAGCTGTTGCAGTGTTGAGGAAGGAAGCACGTGGAGGCATATTCAAGAAAGAAGTCAGTAATCTGTTCTGATAAGGTATGCTACTGGTTCTGTGTGGTGAAGACAAGACTGAAACCTCTCTGGCATGTGATGATCACCTGTATTCAGCTGTATCAGCTTTATGACAACTGCATGACTTCCTGAATTGCTGCAGAGGAAGGATGTGCTCTTGACTCAAAAGAAACTTTAGAATGTGGGTCCAGGGACAAGGTCAGCAAAGTAAATGTCTGATCTTGAAAATTACCATTTGCTGTATACTCTTAAGATTGAATCACCATGATGGGAGAAGCGACTTAAAAGGACCATTGTCTGGAAAAAAAAATTAAAAATTGAACAGACCCAAATTACAAGATGGAGGGGGGAAGATGAGCAATGTGGAGTTGCATTTAATTAGATAACGCTATTGTGACAGGGCAGAGTGGAATTTGTATTTGTATTGTTAGATTTGGCACTTGCTTACCTAACTGTTTCAGGCAGTTGTAAACTTGTGTGTTCCTTGTGGCTTGATCCTGTAAACTTTGTACAGCTCCAAGTGCTGTTTTGTGCAGATTCAATTTCTGAACTGGACTGTGAAATGGAATATTTTCTGTATGGATTTAAAGGAACACTCCCTCCCTCCCCCTCAAATCAGTCTTATGTTTTCTCTTAAAAACTACTTGCTTGTCTTTGCCTTGGTCTGCCTCAAACATGCCCATGTGTGTGGCATAGCTTAAATTTTTATGAACAAGAATGTAAACAACAAATCCACCCAAGACTTGCGGAAGAACTCTGTAGCTCTAGTGTATCATCTGTTTGTTATGTAATCTGATATAATGGAAGTGAAATAGAAACCAGATGTCAAGGCAGAGCAATTACAATTTTTCATTTGTGAGTATTACAGTAAATGTACTTTGTATTCTTTTCCCCCCTCCCTGAATACAGAATTTTATTTGCTGGGGGTTTGGGAAAGTGCTGCAGGGGGCTTGAGAGGTCTCAGCGTGGTTCTTGCTTAAAGACTTTGTTATTCTGTACTTCTGTTCTTTCGTGTAATTAAGGTTTGTGTGCTATTCCAGATCTGGGAGCTAATGTATTTCCAGTTTAAACTGAGCTGGACAAACTGCTTAGTCCCAGGAGACCACCTTTGCATGTCTGGCTTCAGGGGTTATATGGTCAAGCTGCAGACTTGCATTAAATTTAGTGTTCAAAGTGAAGCTGCTTTACTTACCATGCTTGATTAAGTTTTGTAAGATTTGGTGTAAGCTCTGCCATGGATTCTTTAGCTGAAGAAACACCTGGGAGGAGAGCAGATGGGAACTGCAGTTAGTTCATTTTCTCAAATTTGCTGTGTGGCTAGGGGCATAAAAGGGGAAACGGATAATCATTGATCCTTTCTATTGGGGAAATGGATTCTTCCACTGCTATTTTATCCAAGAGGTTTATCTCTGCTGTCTTCCGTTAAATAAGACAACCCCTTGATTGAAAGAGCGATCAATAAACATCTACTTACACCCTCGTATGCATCTTCAGAAGTCAAGGCAAATATATTATCTCACTGAATGATAGCTGATTTTAATTTTCTTTTCTTCTCTCTTGTTTTTTAACCTCCTTGGGTTTTTTTGATGCTGAATATTTTTCTCCTTTCTGTATTGCCCTCTGTGATTGAACTCAGAAGGTAGCAGCACCTTGGCAGTGGAGTTTGTGCTTGGAGGAGGCCATGGGGGCTGGAGATGCAGTTTTTCTGCGGGAGCAGGAAGGCACTGGGAGCTGCGTCGGGCACCCCAGATGCATCCTGTGGGCTGGGTTTGGTACTGCTGATTTACAGCTCCCCTCAGTGTGCTCCTTCACTGATGGCTGAGAGTATGTTGCGGATGAAACTTTGATGTTCCACAGAATAAAAATCTTTGTTGTGCACTGACAGCTTTTTACTGAGTGGCTGCTGTGTAGTGTACTTTAGATGCTAAACAGACCTTTACTTTATGTCTCTGTGAGGATTAAGTAGTCAGATATCTTTCATGAAGCTGATATCTTCATTTATCTATTAAGTACAGGTAACTTCAAGAAACCGTTCTGTCAGTTTTATGTTTGAGCTGAAGAAAGTGCTAGCAATGAATTAAAGATTCTTGCTCCTTTGAAAAAGCAAGTTTTCTCCTTTAAAAACCCAGCAAAGAACAAAAATAAGAGATCAACGTGAACAGACGCTGCTTGACATTACAAGTAGTATCCAATCTGTATCACCTCTTCTTTCAAGGACAACCTGGAAAGAGGACTTGGGTTCATTATATGTGGTTAGTGTTCAGGTGTCCTGACATGAAGTAATGACTTCAGGAAGATCCAGTGTTAAGGGATGTAAGCTCAAAAGTGAAGGAACTGTTAATATTTGTGAAGAAGTCACCCTTACAAAATAAGAGATTCTTACATTCCTGGAGAACCAGCAGCAAGATGGGCTTTGTCTCAGAGAATGAGGCTTTTGTAGTGAGTGCTCTACAAACTGCTGGAAGGTAGGTGAGCAATCTTTTGTAAATGATACCACTACCATGTGAAGTGGTGATGAGCCTTGATAACGAATGCTGTACCTGGACTGCTAGGGAGAAGGGACAGAGGGGACTTCAGGGCTTAATGAAGTTTCACTTCGGTTACAAGTGCCTTGTGGAAATACATGCTCAAGTTTTATCCTGTGTTGAGCCTGTACTGAGTATGGCTTGTGGAAGGTAGCAAACAGTAAGGAAAGGAGGCTGGATGAAAATGCAAAACCAAAAAAAAGTGTGTTCCTTATATGCTCTTCAAAAGAAGAAACACTAAATCTTCTGAAAAAGTTCTGATGGGACTGTTCTGTTAAAAGCTATTTCATTGTTTTCTCCTGTGACTTCTGATCTGAGTATTTACGTTCAACCTTGAAATACTAATTTGCAGTGTGGATTGCATTGTAACTTTATATGGCCTGCCTTTTTTTTCCTGTTCTTCAGCCAGTTGTCTCCAGTAAGGATGAAGCTTCATGATTGAGTCCATTCCCCTAAACTGAAGACTCTTTACCCCCATGTGAAGAGTTTATAGAAAACTTTACAACTTGGGAAAGCAGGGAAGCAGCAAGGCCCCTTGCACCTTCAGATGGCAGTGAAGCCAGAGCTGATGGCAGCATCAGGCATTCCCAGTCAGAATTGCTTCCTTTCTAAATGGAGACTGTGGACCCCCCCCCCCCCCCCCCCCNTCGTCCAGCTTACTTTCAAAGGCACCTGTCTGAAGATAGTTATGTCCTCTCTAAGCTGGTGCTCTGCAAGGCCAGAAGTTTGAGAAGCTCTGTGGCTTGGTCCATGTAACCATTTCTCACACTGTGCTGCTTCTCACATTATTGAAACTGAGGTCGCTGGTAATGGGGCTTAAAACCATAGAAGTGCATTATGGGAATGTTGGCCAGGAAGTGCTGGTAGAGAGAAATTACGTTTTTCAGTGTAAGTCGGTGGAGGATTAGTTTTAAGAGGCAAAACAAGTCAATCAAGTAGGTGTTGTACTTCACTTCTCTGCTGTGGCACTGTTATATTGGTTGTTACCAGCCTCTGTGACCTTAATTCTCAGCCAAGGGAACCTGATCATGCAGCGTGCTTTCTGGGGACAAAAATACTAGCAATAGCGAGTCACATGTCGCCAGGAGCTCTTACTATAAAAACAGCAGCTCTGCTGAAAGCAACCTTCAGCATGGCTGCAAACATTCACAGTGTTATTTTTAACCTGTCTGGGTAAATTTCCAATACAAATGCTAGTGCCAATCTGATGTGTATGGTTTCTCAAATCCTTATCTTCTGCTTTCTAGTGCAGTGACGCATCAGATGGAACAGCTAATTTTGGGGTCAGGTATAGCTTCGCTTTTATGTCCACAGTACTAGAGACAAATAAATACTTCAGCTCTGTTTTATTGCTACATAGAATTTTTTAAGGGATTTTTTTTTAAATGATGAGTTTTAATGATTTGTTTGTATTTTAAAGAAAAGTATGTTAACTGGGGTTTAAAAATAGTTGAAATCTGTACTTTGATTAGGTTGCTCTGGCACTGACGTCAGTGCGTGACATTTATCTGTGTACGGATTTGTCACCCTGTTGACTAAGGCTGTATTTACACAAATGGGGATATTTCTGTCCACTGTGAGGGAAACGTGGAACATATCTGCTCAAGTTGTGTCCTTGCCCTTGGTATTCTTAGTCTGAGTTTCTCTCCTGCTGCTTGATTTTTATATTGGGATGGCAGCAGGGATTACTGTTTTTTTTTTATGTGTTTGAGTGTAGAGTTTTAGGTATTTATGTTGTCGTGAATGTCCAGGCAGTAGGAAGCTGGTAGAGCTATGCTGAACCTGACTTGGTACATAACATAAGGTATAAGCTTATGTGGGTCTTTACTGAACGGCTTCGTTAATAGACAAGTAGTTGATATTCTAGAAACAGAAAGTACAGAAAGCATGCCCTGCAAATGTGAAATACAAATGAAAAGCAGTTAGCAGTTTTAGATCAGCACGGTTTTGAGTCTAGCACCTGTATTTCTCTGCCATTTATCATTTTCATGTTTTTATTCAGAGTAGTTGCTGCAATACAAACTTTTATAAAGCTTTAATTATTGCCAAGTTAAAAATCTCTTTTTATAATGAGGCTGAACATGAAGCTGTTGATCTGTCAAATATCACTTGGATGTTCAGCTTCTGGAGCTTCTCAGAGCCCCTATCCCCTCTTCTCAAAGCTACAATTAAGTTCTCCCTGGCCCCACATCCCACTGTTTATAACAGAAGCTGATCCCAAGTTTTCTTTAAGCACCCTTACCTAAAATCTGATTCCTGGAGTATGGTGTTTCCCAAAAGTAACTTTTTGGGGACATACATACAATTAAAACCAAAGGGCAGAGAAGCAATACTTTTCTGTGAAGCTGTTGTGTTAGTAGTATTGTGTATTGCCAGTGTCACTGTTGGGTATCTGTATAGAACTTAGCGTTTGATTTCTTATGTTGCGATGTAAGGGAGCTACGAGAGCAGGAAGGTACAGTGTCATTCCTGGGCTGCTCACGTTGGTGGCAATGGAAGTGCTCTGACTCAGGAGCAGAGGTTACTGATGGTGTAGCGAGAGGAGTGAGTGTTTTGGCTGCAGGCCCCAGCTCTGCTGTGAGTGCAGCTGAGCACAGTCCCAGGAGGATGCAGAGCAGCTGCAGCTCAACCTGACCTTATACTGCAAATTAAAGTTAGTGCTGGTTTACGTTTATCAGACTTTGCAGTGGAACGGGGAAAGATCCCTCTGAGAAATGAACTGCTGCAGTTGGTTGGGGTTGATACTGGTTTGGATGTCTTTGCCCTTGAGGTAAAAATCCAGTATTTTTTCACTGCCGCCATGATGATCTGTGAAACAAAGTTCTGCTGCAATAGGTTGGTGCTCTTCGTATTCAGATGGAATAAATGACAGTTCCCAGAGCACCACTGCAGCAGGTCAGGCTGTGCTTAGGACTAAATGGAGGATGCTGTCTTAATACATCTGTTTATGTTTCCATTTTCTATTTTTTTTTTTACCTTTCTGTGATTAGAAAGGCAGCTTATTGCTACTGCAATCCCTTTTGAAATAATATTGACTGATGGGTGGGGAAGGAATAAAAAGATGGGTAGACTCTTGAGCACATGAAGAGATAGAGGTAGGATGACCATTTGAATGCTTAAAAGCTAATATTTTTAAAAGGTTTTAAATCTAAATCTAAAAGATTTTAAATCCAGACTCCTCCTAGCTTACTCATCTTTCCTTCTGGGAAGCCTATTAGAACCTGGCTGATGAGCTCAATGCACTGGCCTTTTAGCAGAGTGGGTTCTTGATTTTGTTTAGGGTTTTTCCTTTTAAATTTTTTGTTTGTTTGCTTTGTTTTGCAAATGTACAAGCCCTTCTAAAAAAAAGCTAAATATTCTCCTTCCCTCCCTGCCCCCTTGTCACTTTTGAAGTAGTTGGGTGGATCTTAAATCTAAAGTCTTTTGAAAAATTTAACCTTTTGTATGGGAATTGAGATTTTGCTGTTTGAAACGAGAAGAGTACAACTCTGTCCCTGCTTTTGCTTTCACTTAGTGGTTTGGGGGTTTTGCATGTATTGATGTGGAAGCAGGAACAGATCACGGAGAAGAGGTGTTGAGGCTGTGAAGGTAATGTTTCTTAAAAATCAAACTGACTGGACTCAAAGCCCTTACCTGATCAACAAAACACTAAAGCTGCAATACAGCATACTAAGTTCCCTGAATATGTCCTGAAAGATGTTTAAAATCGTATGGCTGTAAGAAAGAACCTATCCCATGATGCTGTCTTGAATATGCAGTATGGCTGAGAGAGAGGCTGCTGCATTGCAAAGGTATGATTTCTTAATCGTGCTATGTATATAGCAACTAAAACATCAGTATGAGCTAAAAACCCATGCTGGATGGGTTCATGTACTGGAGGAATTCCAGATCTATTGGGACTGTATTGATCAGCAAACTCATGGGGATTTGTGTCTGCACAAAAACCCTATAGCAACTCGCCCTCAACCATCAAATCATGTTTTCAAACTTATCTTATTTGCATCAAATAAGTTGAATAAAATCCATCTTGGAGTTGTATGTCTTTGAACCTCATACCAGTCTTGTATTTAAGTTGACTTCTATGGAAAAAAATTTAAGCTACTTCTAGAGATGCTAAAGATTCTGGTATTACCTGATTAAATAAACCAGCTAATGCCAAAGAATTGAGTTTCCGGTACTGAAAAGTTCTGCTCCTTATGCTTGGATTTAGCCCATTACCACACACCTGAAACGTTTACCTGGAGAGTCAATAGATGCCTAATTGTGGCTTTATCTGTTTTGCAGAGCTACTGCTTCAGTTGTCTTGACAACTTCCTAGTCCAGATACAGGCCAATGCTTCAAAGGATGCAGATTAGGCTGATGCAGTGGTACCCACCGAAGGATGAAGAGTTTGCGGGTGTGGCCTGGAGGCTCTGGTGACCTAATGACATGGTGTCCTCATGTCCCAAACTGGGTCTCTGTGCTCAGTCTCTGCCTGGGTGTAGAGAGCCCTTGGTTGGCCCTACTTCCTATTTCTCCATAAGCTCTGGTACCTCCGTACCGTCAGAAGTGCACGGTGAGAGCATAGTTGCATGCATGACTTCAGTAGTTACTGCAGGAGTCATGTATCCTTTGGCAGTTGGAGGAAAAGGCTGTCCCAGTTCTAGCAGACAATCTTCCTTAAAGGGGAGTGCAGTAAGTTTTCCTGTACAGGTCTTGATCTTGACGTCAGTGCTTGTGTACCTTCCCTCGTAAATCCACAGGTGAGATCTGTTGTAAACCAAATGCAATATTGGGCTCCACAGGGCTGTTGTCATACTGAAATGAGTGTTGAAAATACAGAGGAAATGTTGGTACCTTGCTTGTTTCCTGTCCACAAGAAAAGCTAAGGTAAAGAGTGCTCTTAGTGTGGAAGTTCAGGATAGGGTGGCTAGTTGAAGCTTGACGGAGACGGAGCTTAGTCTCCAGGTTGTTGGTATTGTTAACTGTATTAGGCAGCATACGTTGGGCACTCCTGTAGGCCCATACTGAGAAGTGCAAGGTTTGTGGTTTACGCTCCAAGTTCATCACCAATTCGATCAATTAGTACAGGGATTTTGTTATATGGAGGGTTTGGTTTTTCATGTTACAGCTGAGTATGATAAGAGTCATCCAGAGTGAATTTTTTCCCCTCCCAAACAGGCCAAGACTGTCCAGTTTTGCATACTAGAATGTGCAGCTTCCAATGAAAACAGGCAAGAAAGTACTATTGGAGGGGATACCAATACAGCCAGCTGATTTTCTGTCACTTTTATTTATCCTATCATGATACCTCTTTTCATCATGTAAGATCTAAACTTTTGCAAAACAGAAAGAGACTTAGAATCATAGAATGGTTAGAGTTGGAAGGAACATCAAGTTCCAACCCCCGTGTCATAGGCAGGGACACCTCCTACTAGACCAGGTTGTTCAAAGCCCCATCCAGCCTGGTCTTGAACACTTTCAGGTATGGGGCATACACAGCTTCCCTGGGCAACCTGTACCAGTGTCTCACCACCCTCACTGTAAAGAATTTCTTTCAGGTATCTAATCTGAATCTCTCCTCTTAATTTAAAACCATTACCCTTCATCCTATCACTACACTCCCTGACAAAGAGTCTCTCTCCAGCTCTCCTGTAATCTCCCTTCAGATACTTGGAAGGCTGCTGAAAGGTCTACATGGAGCCTTCTCTTCTCCAGGCTGAACAACCCCAGCTCCGTCAGCCGGTCTTCATAGGAGAGTCTTTTCTATGTTGAAGACTCCAGAGCTGGACACAGTACTCCAGGTGGGATGTCATGAGCGCAGAGTAGAGGGGTAGAATCACCTCCCGTGACCTGCTGGTCACGCTTCTTTTGATGCAGCCCAGGATGTGGTTGGCTTTCTGGGCTGCTAGTGTACACTGCTGGCTCATGTTGAGCTGCTCATTCACCATCACTTCAAGTCCTGCTCCTTAGGGCTGCTTTCCAGCCATTGTCCACCCAACCTGTATTTGTGCGTGGGATTGCCATGTGCCAGGTGTGGAATCCTGCACTTGGCTTGGTTGAACTTCATGAGTTCTGCGTGAATCCACCTCTGAATTCTGTCCAGGTCCCACGGGATGGCATCTTTTCCCTCCATCGTGTTGACCACGCCACACAGCTTGGTGTTGTCAGCAAAATTGCTGAGGGTGCATTCTATCCTACTGTCCGCCTCCAACAAAGATGTTAAACAGCACTGGTCCCAGTACTGACACCTGAGGAATGCCATTTATCACTGGCCACCACTTAGATATTGAGCCGTTGACCACAGTGCTTTGAGTGTGGTCATGAGGCCAGTTCCTGATCCACTGAGTGGTCCATATAACTTAAACTTATATAAAAAATGATAAAGTATTTCTTAAAAATTGAAGGAAATCTTTAGAATTGTGCTTTGGTACAGTAGTGAGGAAGTGTGTTTGTTACCTGCTTTCGTAAGTTGTTTGCCTTCAAGAGAAATTTGCAGCTGGACTAAGAAAAGAAGTCAAAGCAATTCCCTTTGCAGATTGCTGTTCAAGGGAGATGTAAACTCAAACTGCTGATCCAAGCGAGTCCATCTTTATAAAACCAGTGTCTGCAGTGCATGGTGTGTAAGGACTGTCAGACGTGGAGAGCATTCATTTTACCAGTGGTCATTCCCCAGCTCTGGCTTTTGGTCTGTTGTTCTATTCTGGACAGCCTGAGGAGAAAGCCCCCATCCATGGGCAGCAGCTAAAAGATCCCATAGGTAGGAGAAGCTTTCATGTGTGCATAATTGGAGGGTAATGGCATTATTTGAACTTGCATATGTGCCTTTTGTGTATGTGTTTGTGAGCTGCATTGTGGAAACACAGATATCAGTGATGGTGAATCTCAAAAGACGCTTATTGTTATGCGGATGATCTTGACACCTTTTTAACTTTTAATTTATCCTTGACACTGAGACAATAATAAAGAAAAATCACTTAAAACTGTCTGGATTAAAGGCGATATAAATTAACTTGTAGACTTTGTCAGTTTATTATACTATTACATTATAGTGCTGCAACAGTCTGTCTTCAAAGGAAATGTGGTTTTAAATCCATAAGCCTTTTCAGACCTACAAGGGAGGGGACAGCTAATGTTTGAAGAAGGCATGAAGTTTGTTGCTGTCTTCTGAAGCTGTGAAATTAACTGTTTCATTCCTGCATGATGGGTACTGAATCATAATTTAGGAGATGCGTTGCACTGACTTTTGCATAGCTTTTATTGGGACTTTATCTTTTGGCAGGAGGGAAAGGAATACTAACTAATGTCCTGTACACAGAGCCTGCTGGTAGAGGACAAAATTTTGGTGCTAGTTTCAGACAACGGATAAAGTTTGTGGAGTATTTCCCCCAGACTTCGTGCTGGATGAAACCTGCTGAGTAAAATGCCATTATCTCTGCAGTGTCCCTTTTATGTTTGGAGATTTTTTCCAAATAGCGATTCTGTACTCACCTACATGCTTGCTGCCACTGCTTGAGAATGATGTTTTCTTTGTGAGCTGAAGCATGGCATTGGCTCAAGCTGATCTTTTAACATCTCACCCTGACGCAGGTGCTGTTTTCTAAAGCTTTGTAATCTTTCCCTTAAAAGCCGAGGGAGCTCAGAGGAACTGCTGTCCCATGGCATCCATGCTGGGATAGGGGCTTGCTTTCATCCTCTCACCACTTCCCTGCCAAAATCCATCTTTTCTAGTATCCTGCTTGATAAGTGTCTTGATGAAGGCTGTAAGAGAGTACACTATTGAGGGGGCATAGAGGTAACTTTATCTTGCTGAAGAATGGGTTGAGGCCTCATGTTCTGGGTGGCTCTTAAGGATACGGGGCTTCCCACACTGCATATTTTTCACTTGAGGATCTTTGTGCCTTGTGGTTAGTTACTCAACATGGCATCGACTGGGCTTGCACAAGGTGGAGCTGCAGTCTGTGCTTTAGGTATCTGTGGTACACCTGGAAAATGATGATTTTTGGACTGTGATGTGTGCTGAGAGAATATATTGGAGAGATGTCATAAGGAGGCAACAGACAGAGATACTCTCCTGTGAATATTAGAAGATGAGGTAGTATGATCTCGAGCCAGTGCTGGTTTAAGCTTTTGTACTGTTTTGCATCTCATGTTTTTTCCTTAGAGATATAAAGTGTTGCCTGTATGGACAATCCTTACATTTATAAATTTCCTACTCTCAGCATTCACGAAGTGCAGATGTTCATAAAAACAGACATTCATGTCTTGAAAACTCTGCTCGCCTGTGGTGAATGGGAAGCTTTCCCAGGTAAGCTAGAGCTCAGTGGAGTCAGTTCCTGAATAAATGAACCTTTCATCATTTACAGGGTGGGGGGAAAAACACCACCTTGCTGTGGCGATGCTGTGATGGATGCAAAGAGCTCCTTCTAAATGTGAATACAGTGCAGGCACATGCAGCACTGTCGTCTCTGCTGCTGAGCTCAGGGGCCTGAGCAGTTGGGAGCTCATTGCAGCAGCCCTTTGGGGCAGGTATCAGGAAAAGGATGTGGAATACGGCTATTTCTTGGTACCCTTGCAAGCTCTTTCACAAATAGAAGGGTCCACCTGAATAGAATCAGTGTCTAACAGGGTTTTCATGATAATTGGGAATGACTACTGCTGTTAAATATGCATTTTGTGTATATAAGCATATTAAACATGCCTATATGGACATATATATAATTGCATATATGCCTCTTCTGTCCTGTGCAGAAACAAGCATCTTGTCTCCATACCCCATTTGCCCAGAGGGGGAGACAGCAATCCAGAGTGACATGTGCAGGAACACCACCAGTTAAACAGAACGTCTGCTTTACACATAGGATGTATCTAATCAGTAGAGGCTGACTTGAGCTTGCTCCTTTTAATGGTAAAGGAAAAAAAAAAAAAAGCCTCCTGGGCACTTTGTGGGCCGTTAAGAGGTGAATGACTTCTTACCTGCTGAGGCTGCAGCAAAATGTTTGTGGAGTCTGCAGAGTCTGTGTTAGCTTGGAGGTTGAACAGTTTATGGCTCTATGGAAGGTGGCTTTCAGGCTCAGAGGGAGAAATAATCGATAGTTAGGCCTACTTGAACAAAAATACCTGCTGTTTTAGTGCTGGCTGGTCAGTTGAGATCCTCTAGGTTTTAAAGCAAATGCTAAGATAAAACCTCATGGACCCCAAAAGACGTCGGGGGGTGTGTGTGAATATGTGTTCCTGACTAATGCACAGCACTTAGTTTAGTTATTATGTTTAAAATTGATGAAAAAATAGCCTCGAGCTTTTAGGGGGGATTTATTAATGTCTAAGCAATAACACAGTCCCTGTAAAATGGTGTTCTTCACTTGCCTGTTCAAGTCACTTTGGTGTGACTCTAACACTATTCATGGTTGGTTTGGGGGTTAGACCTGTGATCTGTCATCTTCTCCATGGGGCACAGCCTTGTAATTCAGCTGTGCTTTCCTTGTCACATTTTGGAATAAGCTGCTGTTTGAAGGTATTTATATTTGAACTGATTGCAAGCTTCCAAAATTCTTTCCCCCTGCTAAGCTAATATAGTACGCTGCTTCCTTGATTTTAAAAGGTGAGTTTTCTCTAGCAACATCCATTATTAACTTCTGTATTTGGTTCTTTGCTGCTGTTTTTGTATGTGTCGTGGTTTCAGCCAAAATTACCAAAAGCAGACTGGCAGATGGCCCTTCCTCCCACAAAAAAGGAGGAAGAGGATAAGGAGATTTAGTTTAGTTAATTCTTATGAAGTACTGATACTAAAATTAAAAAGAAGAAAATAGTGAAATAGGTACAATATATATACAAAATTGTATGCAGCTCCCAGGGTGACAAATCATGTCACCAGCAGGCATCGGGAAAAGTGCCAGACTGGACTCAGTGATTGATAGGAGCTGGATTCCAGGTCTGGAATCAGGGTCAAAGGCATTGAAACAGACAGGGTCCTCCTCAGACATCGGCCATGGAAGAAAGAGTTGACCCTTTGATCGCTCAGCTTTTATAGTAAGCATAATGCAGATGGGATGGAATACCCAGTTGGTCAATTTAGGGTCACCTCTCCTGTCCGCTCCTCCCTACAGGTGTGATCCCCTCTATGCTTTTCCGCTTCCGACCCTCCAACAGGGCAAATAATGAAATTACATGACCTTGGTTGTTATAGCAATAAGTATAAGCAAGGGTCTCTCTGCATGCCATTCCTTAGTATAATCAGGTTTTAGCACTGTGAGAGTGAGCAGTTTTCTGAAAGATATGCTGCTAATTTAGTTAGTTAGAAAAGGCCCAGCTAAAAAAGTAAAATTGCTGAACAGAAAATTGGTCCATTTTACCTCAAGCCACGACATTCCACCCCTTATTCCATACTATTTGCATTGTGCTCAGGTAATTATCACTTCTTATCCATCAACTATATACAAATATGTATACATATGTCTCTTATTTATGATTTATCTTTATACACAAAAGTTCATTGAGTTCTTAATTGCAGGTTTTTGGCGTAGCAGATTCTCAGGGGAGAAGAGATGATACAAAATTCATTGTGGTCCATATACACATGTAGCATGTCCACAGGAAGTGTTTGCAGGGCATCGCTTGATGGAGCTAGCTCAGGGATTTTTTTTATCCTGAAAAACACTTATTGAACAACGTTAGTATTATGTAACAATTAACATCATACTGTGGAGAATTGAGTATTCTCACCAAGGGTTAAATTTCCTTGAGGTAACACATTGAATTTCTCCATTCTCCAGCATCACCCACCAAGTACATCCAGGTCCTTGGGCAAAACCAGTCCCACAAATGGTTTTGCCTTTGCCTGAAGTAGGAAGAACTCAATTTTCCCCAACCTATTCCTTTCATGCACCATAGGGACTTCATCCCCTTCTACTGTATGTAAAAGGTCCGATTGAGCAGGACTAGATCGATTGATGGATCCCCTGGTGTTAACTGACCAGGTAGCTCGTGCTAAACACTGGTCTCAAGTTTTGAAGGTTCTGCCCCCATCCATTGCTTTCAGGGTGGTTGTCAACAGTCCATTGTATCGCTCAATTTTTCCAGAAGCTGGTGTGTGATAGGGGATATGATATACCCACTCAATGCTGTGTTCTTTTGCCCAAGTACTTATAAGATTGCTCTTGAATGAGTTTCGTTGTCTGACTCAATTCTTTCTGGAGTACCATGTCGCCACAAATCTTGCTTTCCAAGGCCCAGGATGGTATTCCAGGCAGTGTCATGGGGCACAGCATAGGTTTCCAACCCTCTGGTGCTCATGTCCACCTTTGGAAACACGTAACGCTTACCCTGGTGAGTCTGAGGGTGTGTGATGTGGTCTATTTGTCAATTGTCAAGCCTCCCCATACTTACATTTCAGCCACCAACCTCCATACGACAAAGGTTTTAACCTTTTAGCTTNCTTGAATGAGTTTCGTTGTCTGACTCAATTCTTTCTGGAGTACCATGTCGCCACAAATCTTGCTTTCCAAGGCCCAGGATGGCATTCCAGGCAGTGTCATGGGGCACAGCATAGGTTTCCAACCCTCTGGTGCTCATGTCCACCTTTGGAAACACGTAACGCTTACCCTGGTGAGTCTGAGGGTGTGTGATGTGGTCTATTTGTCAATTGTCAAGCCTCCCCATACTTACATTTCAGCCACCAACCTCCATACGACAAAGGTTTTAACCTTTTAGCTTGCTTGATATCAGTGCATGTTTCACAGTCATGGATAACCTGCACAATAGTGTCCATGATTAAATCTACCCCTTGGTCACGGGCCCATTTGTATGCTGCATCCCTTCCTTGATGACCTGAAGTGTCATGTCATGGACCCACCAAGCTAAAAATAGTTCACCTTTATGTTCTCAGTCCAAATCTGTCTGGGAAATCTTAGCAGCCTGGTCCACTCACTGATTGTTTAGATGTTCCTCGGTGTCCTGACTCATGGGTACATGAGCATCTATGTGATGTACCTTTACAACTAGTTTCTCTAGCTGTTCAGCAATATTTTGCCACAATTCACCATCTCGGATGCGTTTACCTCTGAGCTGCCAGTTGCTCTGCTTCCACTGTTTTAACCGTCCCCACAGAGCATTTGCCACCATCCATGAGTCAGTATAGAGACTGAGCATTGGCCACTTTTCTCTTTCAGCAATCTCTGGGGCCAGTTGGATAGCTTTTACCTCTGCAAGTTGACTCGATTCACCTTCTCCTTCAGTTGCCTCTGCAACTTGTCGTGTAAGACACACAACAGCTTTCCACTTTCAGTGTTTTCTGACAATACGACAAGATCCATCAGTGAACAAAACATACTGTTTCTCATTATCTGAGAGTTCATTATATGGTGGGGCCTCCTCATCATGTGTTACCACCTTGCCTAGTGGCATTGTGAAGTCTGTGCCTTCGGGCCAGTTTGTCATCACTTTGACAATTCCTGGATGATTTAGGTTTCCTATTTGAGCTCACTGTGTAATTAAGGCAACCCACTTACTCCAGGTAGCATCGGTGGCATGATGAGTGGAAGGAACTGCACCTTTGAACATCTAGCCCAATACTGGTAATTGGGGTGCCAGAAGGAGCTGTACTTCAGTACCAACTACCTCTGAAGCAGCTCTAACTCCTTCATATGCTGCCAATAGCTCTTTCTCAGTTGGAGTAAGGTTGGCCTCAGATCCTCTGCACCATCGACTCCAAAATCCTAGGTGTAGACCTCGAGTTTCCCCTGGTGCGTTTTGCCAGAGGCTCCAGGTATGGCCATGGTCTCCAGCTGCAGTATAGAGCATACTTTTAATGTCTGATCCTGTTCAGACTAGTCCAAGTGCTACTGCACACGCAATCTCTTGTTTAATTTGCACAAAGGCTTGTCGTTGCTCAGGATCCCACATAAACTCATTTTTCTTTCGAGTCACTTCATACAGAGGTTTCACAATCTGACTATAACCTGGAATGTGCATTCTCCAGAACCCCCCAATGCCTAAGAAGGGTCGTGTCTTATTTTTGTTAGTAGGTGGTGACATAGACGTTATTTTGTTAATCACAGCCATTGGGATCTGTCGACGACCACCTTGCCATTTAATTCCTAAGAACGGGATTTCACGTGCAGGTCCCTTGACCTTACTTACCTCTTTTTACAGCAAAACCTGCTTTCAGAAGAATCTCAATTACTTTCTTACCTTTCTTGAAAACTTCTTTTGCTGTGTTACCCCACACAATGCATCAATGTACTGTAGATGTTCCGGAGCTTCACCTTTCTCCAACACGCTCTGGATCAGTCCATGGCAAATAGTAGGGCTGTGTTTCTACTCCCCGGGCAGGCGATTTAAGTAAAATGACTTAAAACTTCTGAAATAAACCTCTCCATCAGAGGTACTCTCACAGGATAGAGGCAAGACTTGATTTAACTCTGTGGGATGGACTTCCAGTCTCAAGATGATTAAGAAAGCATGTTCAGTTGTCTGTCTCTGCAGTCATTCCTGAGCCGTGATGCCTGTGGGCTTTTCACCTTTTCCCTCTGAGGAGCTCTGGAAAGGCCGGTGGACTTGGTGCCAGGGACAGACACAAGCAATAAAATGAATGTTCCTTGTTGGGGACAGCGAAGCTGATTAATAATGGTAGAGAAACAAGTTGCTTGAAGCAGAGCTGAACACTGGTGTGGTGTTTGTGTTCATTGCAGCTGGCTCTGCAGTTGGTGTATTCTGCACTTTCCTTCTGTAGTCCTGGAAAGCTGAGTTCAGTTATCCAAGATGAACCAGAGGGAGCTTGTGAGGAAAGGAGGTATTCCTGAGTGCATCATCCCATGCTCTCAGCTTCAGTTGCAACAGCTATAGACTGTATTGCTGAACAGGCAGGCAGCTCTTCAGGTAAGAACCAATTTTGCAATTCACAGGAAAATTAAACTAGGTAAATCACTGATGGGAAAAACCAAGGTTTGGTGTTGGGGTTCCGCCTTCCCCCCCAGTCCCCCTTCTAGTGTCTTTTGCCTGTGCATAAAAGTGAGTTTCAGGGCCCCAAGTTCTGAGGGTGCAGAAACCAGATTCCAGCCTTGGTTCTCTTCTCCAGGTTGTCATTAAACTTTAAAATTGAAAAGTGTTGAGGAATCTTTGTGCAGGGGCCACTCCTCATACTGTGGAGTTTAACTGCAGCTTTTGGGTCCTCCTCCGGTGAAGTTCTGAAACTGATTAACTGAAAAGAGATGAAATGTGCCCTGGCTGATGCCAGATGAAACAAAGCACTTGTATGTGCGGTGAGAAACTTGATTGTTTATTATTCTCTACCTGTTTATAGAAACTTCCCAGCTTTCATTTGCTCTGGTACAATTGTTGGAGAGTGCTGTAGAGCACCATCAGCAGAGGCAAGTGCTCTGCTGGGTTGTCCCTGCAGGAGGAGACGTGTCTCCAGCCTTGTGCCTTGCTCGTCATGTAAGGATGACAGTGCTGGTAAAGGTAGCTGCCAGCTCTTGTGTCAAGCTTGGTGAGATAAATAGGTGCAATAAGACTTTTTTTTTCCCCCCCCCACAAGCAGCTGGGGAGGAAGGGGGATTGTCTGCATTTCATTTTGTTTAGGGACTGGTTATAATTGCAAAGGCCGATTTATCTCTGGTCTATGCATATGTATTCCAGCACTAAATGCGTTGCTGTAACAAGTTATGTTTATCATTTACCTTTGACCACCTCACCCATTGATCTCTGCCCGGTCACCGGCTATTTCTGGTGCTCTGAGCCTGAGCAGCAGCAGTTCCCAGAAGCCGGCTGTCTCGCATGTGGTGGTTTGTCTTCTCGCAGCTGGCGTGGATTTTCCACAGTCTTGAGAAGTAAAACGCTTCTCTTGACATTGAGGGGTTGATCCTGCACAAGACTGTTTAGGGCAGGCTGTTTTGCAGCCCCACAGAGCGGTATGTTACAGTCCTACAGTGCTGAGAAGAGAGAGTTGGTCAGCTTTGGACACACTGCGCTTGCTTCCAGGGCACAATATAGCTGTGTCTTCTATGCAGAGATGCAGAAAGGTAAGGATAGATTTACAGAAAACAATCACCTGTTTGAGTAGATGTACTAGTTTTAAATAAATTGGATTGTCTTTTCAGGAAACAGAATCTGGTTACCAAATTTACCATTAAAATAGTCAAAAAGGCTAGTGCAGGTACAATTAAATAAGGATTTATAGTGAGTGTAACTGAGAAAATATGCATTATGTTTTTTTTAAACCCCAGAAGAATAGCATGGAGAGAGAGATTACCACTCTGTTCTGTGTCTGCATACAACTGCACACTCTGGCTTTGCAGCTGTATCTTCTGAACATCTTCCCAAAATTCACCTAGGGTTTCCAGTTAAAGACATTGCAGCTGCTTACAGTTCTGTGTTTGATAGCAGCTGCTGTATAAGTGCATTTTTATCATGGGAGTTGCCAACGGAGTGGAAATGAGCAAGGAACAACTGTGTATGTAATCTATGCCCTGTAGATCTATGACTGTAGAAGCCAGCCGTTGGCTTGTCTGCAGCAGCACGTGCCTTGAACTCCGCTCACTCTATGTACCTGCAACACTGAGCAGCAGTGTCTTGTGAGAAGTGCCAGCTTGAGCACCTTTGTGTTCTGGTGCAAGCAGGGACACGGCAAACCGCTCCTTTTAAGTGAGGGTAGTTCCCACAATCATGAAAGCAGGTGCCATGAGAGTCTCTCTACTCTTTCTTTGGGGGTTTGAAATACGCCCCTTGTTTACCTGAAACTCTGCTGTACAGAACTTCATGCATATGGTAACACATATTTCTCACCCTAACTGCCAAATTGGTATTCAAGCAACATCAATGATTTACCAGATGAAGCTCTTCTGGGACTCTTGCAGTGACTCCTATTTCTAGTACATCTAGAAAATTCTGTTCAGTTTTAGTTCAGTTTGGAGTTGGTAATTCTTTAAATTGTGATTAAAACTACATGTGTCAGGAACATGCTTGTGGTCAGTTCCAGAGATATGTTTCTGCATGGTGGTCACAATTATTGTATAATTTAGGTGGTTGACATGTTTCTAATCGTAATTGTTGACAAGCATGCGAAAAATAAAACAGTATTAAAAGTTTCAGCCACACAAAGTTCAGAGGAGTTAAGGTATTGCAAACTTGAGCCACAGCTTTTATGGTGATCCCTGATTTCTTAATTGCTTCATGCTATTTTCCCCTCATAGCCTAGTAACTCATTACACAGACAGTAAAGCTTTCTTTTTTCTGGATTGTACCGTGACCCAGAGCTTACTTCCACAGCAAGCTTTTTTGAACCCAGATAGAAGACACTGATGACCGCGTCAAGGACTCTGCTTTTGCTGGCTTCCAGTAAATTGAGGTGTTTTTCTTTACCGTAATGGCAGTTTGGGAAGTTCTTACGTGGGCGGTCCTGTTGA
>VXBJ01003004.1:267530-366872 GCA_013400055.1 Nycticryphes semicollaris
ACTTAGGTAATTTCCCTCCCCACCAGAATGCTGGTGATTTAGCAAAACCAAATTGTCTTCCCATAATCATTATTTCTTAGTCTTTTCTCTGTTCCTCCTCCTTTCTGTTTCTAAAGCAGAGGTTCCCCAATATCAAAGAAAGGCTCAAGAAAAATCTCTTGCAAGTTTTGTATAACTCTTATAACTCTTCCAGATGTGTGAGCACATTTCCTTGATCTTGCTTGCTGTCCTGAGGTACCTAGTGTGGCAATAGTGCTGCCCTTAGTGCTGCTTAACAAGTTCTTGCCAACTCTTAATGATAATTAAAGTCGTGGTGGGGAACATCCTAAAAAAATCTGCACTCTGAATATACATCTCGTATTTATGTAGCGTACGTATTTTATTGACTTCAGTTTTTTAATGTGTCCGTTATTCACAAGTAGTAAAGTTGTAAGAACTGTCGTGATCACACCAAGCGTCAATAAATCCTTCAACCACGTTACTCACTAGATGCTGTAATTTGCTGTCTTTTTTTTACTTCTATTTTTTAAATAAGAACATTTAAGAACATTAAAAAAAAAGTCAAGTGCTTGGGAGAGAGGAAGGTAGGCTGTTACTGCACAAGATATAAAAAGAAGTAAATCTCTGCTAGAAATTAGACTCTTTTTAAATAAACGAGAGCGGTCTTGTTGTCATAACCTAATTACTGGAAGTAAAATGTATGACTGGCTTTGGTAGTGAATGGTGCTGCTACAACTTTATTTTTTATTGTGCAAAGAAGCTCTCCTGGTAAGCGTACTCAGATGCTAGTCTTGTCTGGGAGACTGTGCTGAGGGAACTGGGAAACATGGCCCAAATAGGATTTGCTTGGGAGAGCTATTTTTGAATTATATTCTTCAACATTGTTAAACTCTTGTGATGCAGGCCTTAAAAAAAAAAAAAAAAAAAAAAAAAAAAAAATAAAAAAAAAAACACCAANAAATTCAGAAGCAATCACCTCAGATTACACCATCTCTTTCCACTGTTAAATACCAGCCATTAGCAAAAAAGAAAAAAAAGGAAATATTTTAAAGTTAAATGGTTTTAAGCAATTCAGAACTACTTTGCTGTTTGATACTCAATAATCTTTCCACAATTTTTCAAGGGGACAGCTGCAGCTAGCAGGTTATAGCCTGCCAGGCATCCCTTAAACTTACTTTGTTTTTTAAGGTATTTCTGCAGACAACATTCTCTAAATCAATGCTTTGTGCCCATCTAGGTCAGTGGAGAAATCAGCGGGGCATTATAGGGGGCTGTTCAGTGGCTTCCCGACTGCAGTGCTTCAGAGGTATCTGAGTACTGCTTATGGTTCAGATGAGTCCTGTAGGAAGTTCTTGAGCTGTACAATGTTTGGGGATCCTGAATTGCCTCTGAGTTGCCTCCCTCTCTCAGAGGAAGACCGGGGTAGCTCCCAAGTAGCACTAAATCCCCTGAAAAGCTGATAAAATGAGGTAGTTGACATAAGAGCAAACAAAATGTGCAATAATGGTCTTGACTGGGAGGGAACAAGGACGAAACTATACTTCACAAACTCTTAAGACAGAGTGGGCTGGACTTTAAAGTCTTCAAGCTTAAATCATGATAGTAGTGGTATCTGGAGTTTTCTCCACTTCCCATATAAAAGCTTAAATTTTATGGTGTTTAGATGGCAAATATGAGGAAAGTGGTTTAAATCAAAATCACTTCCCATTCTAAAAAAGAATCTTGAATCTGCTCAGATGCTTCCTTTAATGCTAGTAATCGGATTGTGCGAAATCTGAAAAAAAGTTGAGCAAAGTGGGAATTCATATTGCCCAGTGGCAATTCCAATTCGGCTTTTTTGAGTATTTTCTTGCTGGTTTCCCAAGTTAGGCAACATAGCAATTTGTGATACTACAATATATACTGTCCTTAATGACAGTCATTTTTCACAGTGATTAATCTTGATGATGAGAAATCTATGGTCATGGCTATAGAAAGTACAAAACTTCTGATGCAAAATACCAGGAAAAACTGAAATACAAAAAGGTAATGGAATTCTTTGAAATACTTTTTTTTTCTTTGGTCTTTTCTTGAGGTGTCAATGAATGCTTAAGCATTCTTTATAGCTGGGAAAAATGTTTTGTTTTTAATTTTAACCCTGCTAATAAAGTCTTGTCAAGTATGTCAATGAAGCAGAAAGAAAATTACTACGGAGTTAACTGTAGGTTGTCATTAAAGTTGATTTTCTGCATTAAGCCAAAAACATCGCAAGATTTAATTTCTGAACTTCCTGAATACATTAGTCACGCTGATGTTTTCCTAAAACCCCAAACCTAAGAGCTTCAGAAATTTGTGACGAGGACTATATTTGAAAGTATTTATTTGCTGTTGTCTGTCACCTTGTCTTGATCTTCCTGCATTGATCTTCTGCCTCCTGTACTTTTAAGATAATGTGCTTTGACTTCCAGCTGTTGACATTTGCAGACAGCTGCTTGTAGGGTCCTGCCTGAAAAATCTTCATTTGGCCAAGGAAATAAGAAGTGAACTGTTGTTTGGAGAGCACAGCTGAAGTTGCATCCTGCCAGATTCTTAGGCAGCACTGTAACTGCGCAAAAAAAATCCTACTATGACTGCATGGGCACTTGCTAATTTGCTCATAGCAATTGAGAACTCAGTACTACTTAAAAAATTCTTCCAACCAGATAATATGCTAGAAAGGGGAGTTTCCTGGAAGCTAACTATAAAAACAGCACTTCTTCAGTTTTTTGAAGGTCAGATTAAATAATTTGTTCTAGTGCTGTCCCGTTGATAGCACCTCATTGTCTGAAGTCTTACTTGCATTTTTACCTACTCTCAAGTATGAGCTGCCAGAAGATTTTTGGGTATCAGTTATTTTAGTGACTTGTAATTGTGGGAGCTGTAGAGTGTATTCAACTCTATTGGCTTGTATAGTTGACATAGCCCTTAAAACCAACATGGGACTGAATGTTTATGTACAGAAAAATATCAAGTCAAATTAGCTTTTAAATTTCCTTCTTGGCAATGTGCTGCGGTGCTTCCATCATGTTAATGATAATGTGTTTCTGAGAAATCTTCTTTTCTTGTTTTCTGTGTCGTCATTTTTATCATGTCAAGTTAGATCTGAAATTCTTGTGTTGGTGGAATGATTTTTCCTTAGGTTGGTCCCAACTGCCATAATGCAAAGATGTCCAATTCGAGTGCCTCCAACCTTTTAGACTTACTCCTTTTCAGCCAACTGGAAGGAAAGTGATACCAAATGCTCTTTTAGGTTTTACCCTTCAGTTAGAGTATCTTCTCTTTAGCCAAGCAGCAGTGTTTAAATATGGCAGGAAGTGGCAAAGGCAGGAGTAGATCCAGCCTGTGGAGTGTCTCTGGGCAGGCAGTTCAGTGCAGGAGCAGACCTGGTGACATGGGCTGGGTCTGTGCTGGGAATGGGCTGGTGCTTAAAGTGCATGTGTCTCACAGGGTCTCGCTTTGTACCTGCACTAATCCAGTTGTGTGGACTGAATACCCACGAGTAGGGAAAGTCCATTAGGTTTGCTTGTGGAGTACCTCTTCTACATCATCTCGGTTAATTTTTATGTATTTTGTGTGCTGAAATGTCTCTGAGATGCAAACCAGAATGTGGTTTAAGTGGTGTGTCCCAAGAGGTGCTCTTCTAAAGTGCACTGGCCCAAACTGAAATGTTGATGTGGATGTACCCTGTGTCTAAAGTACTTTCTGATTTTTTTTTCTGGTTGTGGGTTTTGGTTTGTTTTNATTTTAAGTAAATGGTGGGAGGAGGTGAGCCTTGTGGACTTGTGATGGTGGGCATTTCTGTTGCTTAGACTTTTCTTTCCCCTCCCCTGAAGAGATCAAGAGGAGCTACTTTCCCTAGGTCATTGCAAGGCAGCTGAGTCCATACCCTAGGTGGAAGGCAAAGTGAGGGGCTGGAAAATGCAGGTGGTGATAGAAGAGTCTTCAAAACACCAGGAGCTTGGAGGGCTGCATGTGATGCATGGATCAGGAAGTATCTTTTGGGAGCTCAGGTGTAGAACAGTTTTTTTTTCCAGTAGAGCAAGCTCAGGATACAGAGGCTTTGGGATGGATCGCTATGTTAGAAGAGCTGAAGTTCAAGGAGCATAGGTTTGGTGCAGGCCACCAGGCAGATCTTGGCTCCCTTCTACAGCCCCACAGAGGGGGGTGTCTCATTTAGGCAGAATACTGGTGAAGAGATGCATGTTGTTCTAGGAAACCTGAGTATCTGGGAAACCTGTTGTTCTGGGAATCCTGAGTATCATCAAGCTGCGTCTTAGATTTAAGGCTTACTTCAGAAGTCATGCTTGTGTGAATCTTCTTACCTGTATTTGCATTTGTCTTGAAATGTTTTATGAAAAGGTTAGTATGAAAAAATATCTTCAGTTTGTGTTGTCAGCACAAACGTTGTTACTTCCTTAAATGCTTTTCTAAGCCCTGTGGATGTGGTGGTAGGATACCCATCTCTGCTTTTGGGGCAGATACTGAAGAAGGAAGTATGCTTCCCAACCATTTTCCTGTGAAAGCATCTCAGCTCCTTCAGGAGAAGGCTGCAGCTGTCTCATGGCGTGGCTCTAGACTGCAGACTTCCCAGCTGGACTGCTGAGGATGAAGCCACAGAGTCAGGTCACGTTTGCTTTTCACGATGTTTCTTCTAGGTAAGTTGCACTAAGATGCATAGAAAGCAAAGCAAGATCCCAACTTTATGTACATCTGTGGATACCTAATGCAGAGCCCACATGAAATACAAGGAAAATGGGTCCAGTTCAGTGTAAGAGCTGTAGCTTGGCATCGGGTCAGATACTGCTTTTGGCTTTTTCCTTATGAAACAGGGCAAAATGTTTCTGTCTCGCAACCACAGACCTCTCTGGTCCTGTGCTTTATGCTCCTGTGAAGCTCATGGAAAAGGAAAAGAGAAGGGAAAATATCTTTACTGTAGAGAGAGGGGGAGTAGACTAAGTTTGGGAATAGAAAGCTCAGAATCCATGTCTGACAGTGTGGCAGCCCTGCTGTCAAACTGCAGGAAATAGGTGGGGTCTTCATATAGCTTATTCCTTAACTCTGCTGGGATTATGCTTTAACTCCGTTTGACATACTAATCTTTCCTGCCATGCTGTAGGGAAGTACAGCAAGATGCTAATTTCATATGTCTGAAGATTTATTACAACTCTGTTACCTAGGAAAATCCAAAACGTTGTTTTGGGGGAGGAAGGGGAATAAAACCCCACCTGATTGTGAGTGGTCTGTGTTTGACTCTAATGCCTTTCATGATGATGCCGAGCGTTTGAGTGCATCAGCAAGTTTGTCCACGTGCTCTTTTTATGCAAGTGTTACGGTCTGACAACTATGAATCACCCTCTCAGCTCTTGATTTGCGTCAATCAAACCACATTTAAGAGAGGCTTTGTTCACAGTCTGGAACACAAGACCAAGGCAAGTGTGCGCGTAACTGCATCGAGCAGATCCTCTTGAAAATGGGTTCAGTAGTCCAGGCTCAAACTCAGGGAAGAGAGCCTGTGGTTTAAAAAGAAGATAAGTTGATGTTCTTTTCCTTCTGGTCCCCCAGATCCCTCCGTCTCATATGTTGGGGTTATCACTGATATCCCCAGACCCTACAGGTCTGGGCTTGTATTGGAGACACATATCATAAGTCCCTGAGTAGGGACACCTTCCACTAGACCAGGTTGCTCAAAGCCCCATCCAACCTGGTCTTAAACACTTCCAGGGGTGGGGCATCCACAGCTTCCCTGGGCAACCTCTTTCAGTGTCTCACCACCCTCAGAGTAATATTTATATATATATATAGGTTTCATTGTGTAAATGCATGGTTTATTGCCAAGGTTGCTGTAATGAGTGCTTTTATGTAAAGGGATACAGGTTTGTCTTAACATGTAATTTTTTTTTTTAATAAGAACTTCAATCAAGTTGAACTAATTGCAGAATCATCTTTCCATATCTCCAAACAAGGGGGTCCTTTCTTGAAGAATTATCTATACTTTTATACAGTAAGTCTGTAGTTTTTGATCTACAACTGTGACTGCAGGAGGATCAGGAGTCGGGCAGTGTCAGTACCAAAATGGTGCTCCACCTCACAGAGGCTTGCACGCCCAGAAATAAATACCTTTTGGCAGACTCAGCCTTGCGGTGGGACCTGTCTTCATCCTGCTGATGAGCAGAAAGTCTTTTGGATAGCTGTTACAAAAAAAGGTGCAACCCAAAACCCACAACAGTCTTACCTGTCCTTCACTTCACATCGCTGGTACCTAACTAGAGATCTTTAAAATAGTTACAGAGCTGTTATTGGAGGTGTGCTGAAGGTTTTATTTGCTCCTTTTTGAAACCCCCTTGGTGAAGGGGAGTTAGGTGAGCTGTAAGGTGCACAATGTATTTTTGTAAGCAAGGTCCACTTTTTATCCCATCTCCTTTCACTTGTAGGTGAGACTGACCATTTCTCTTCCTTTCATCTCCCCTCCCAGCCTTCAGGACCAATTTCTGAGGTCCTCCCTAGCTCTGATGTTCCCGTGCAAGCATGCTCTGCTTTCCCTTGTCCTAAACCCACCCTTGACCTACTTCAGTCTAAAACCACTTTCCTGCCTTTTCCTCTCCATGCTTTCAGCTCATTGAAGTCTCTTCTCCTGCTTCCCGTCCTCCTCTGGCACCAGTCTTTGTGCTCATCAAAACATTGATCTCATGGGTTGTAGGCTTGCCAGCATAATAAGGCCAATGCTCTTCCAAACACTTTTTTTTCCCCCTTACAAACACAGAAGTGATTCTTTTTTTCTTCATTGGACTTGCTCTCACTATTTTTCAGGCTGCAATTACAGGATTAATTCCTGCTTTCCTACTGACAATCATGGAAACCAGCTAGTTTCCAAGTGTCAGGATGCTGATCCTTATCTCATTCTTTTCCCAAAGAAGGTAATAAAGTAACTATAAGAATAAATTGCTGTAGCTGATGCAGCACATGGGCATATGGCAGTCTAATAATTACTCATGTTCTACACAACTTTTAAAATAAATCAATAAGTGTTGATGAAACACTACAGAGCATGCAGAGGATGTGTGTGTGTGTGTGTGTTTCTCCACCCGTATTTTCCTCCTCTGGACTCTGATGGTAAATTTTGGCTGGTTTTAACTGTCCCGTTTTTGGACAACCTTAGAATTTCCCTGCAGAAATGAACACTAACAGGCCTGCTTGCCTCTTTCTCCAGACGTAGGGATGCCATTGCTGCCTGGTTTTAATCCTCAGAGGCAGTAGCAAGGAGATAGCTGTTTCGTTAGTTTGTTACCTCTTGTATTTGCAGCATGGTAGTACCTAGCATCTATGAAACTATTTGGAGGTAAAGAGGAAGCAGCCTTCCTGAATGTTGCAAAGAACCTTCCTGTGCCCAACCATTATTTGTTCCTTAAGCAAATACATTTTTTTGCTTTGTTACATCAGTTGTAGCCATGCTCATCAGTGGTGTTTTCCTGGTCATCCTGATGGACTCTTGTCCACATCAATGTGGTGCAGATAAGTGATCCATGCAAATGCTTATGTATTATGTGATTGAGAAACCTGCTTTCCTTTATCTGCTTTTATTAAAACAGAAGTGACTGTGTTTGAAGAGCCTGGTAATACTATTTTGAATGTTGATCCTCCTGATCTAATGATGGCAGAGGACAATGTTTGTGCTTATTGTATTCCTGTCCAGGGACTCGTCTTCTCTGCAGTTGCTTCTGCTACTCAAACACCTTTTATATGCGAAGGGTGAATGCAAAGTGGATAGAATTAAAGATAATAAAATAATAATAATACTAATCAAATTCTTGAAAGTGGGGGAAATAGGTCCTTTTTCTGTTTAAAATCTCAGATTAAAGATGTGTTGGAGGAGGTGTTTGGAGAGGGTGTGTGCGTAAATGATTTCTTTTTTTTTTTTTGAGGCTTCTAAGTTACAACATCCTGTTTTCGTATGCTTAAGGATGACAACTTCTATGAAGGTACCCGTTCTATGATTGTATTTTATCAGACAACCATGCGCAGACATAGTTTTCATATAATGCAAACAAAAAAAAATTAAAAAAAAAAGTATTCACAAATTGCAATGTGACTTCCACATGGGTGTTTAGGAGCACTTCAGGGAGATGCCCCTAGGCAATGTGGCTGCATTTGTAGATGTGTGGTGTAAGAGATGTGATAGAAAAGTGAATTGGAGTCAGGCAGTTCCCAAGAGCAGAAATTTTCCTCTGATTTGTCTGATATTTGACAAATTTCAGTTGTTTAATGCAGTCCTCATATGGATTCCTAGTTGTCTTTTTGTTGGGTATCAGAAATGTCCTTGTTCTAAGACCAACACCTTCGTACTGTCCTTGTCTTGCATGTCTTTGCTGGCTGAGTTGACAAGTGATTGTTTAACCTCTGGTGTTTTTGCTGGTACTTGGCCACCTAATCCTACTTTTGCAGGCTCATGAAACCCCAAGAATATAGCCTGAAATCAGAGAGAAGTTGCTGGTATGCCTGGACTGGTGTTGCTCTTAGGAGGATGTTTCTCTGCTAAGAAGTTACCAAAGTTGTAAAGATCAATCAGTGGTCACCAGCTGCGATGACTGAATTTTTTTTTAAGCACCTTTTGAACTTTGATTTATGAACAACTGCATTTTGAAATTAGCGAATGGCTGCACTTGAGGCTGAGTGAGTAAAAAGGCAGGGTGTTATAAAAGGCTTTGAAGAAAATGGAGACTGTTGTTTGACTTAGAAAAAGGAGGACTTAGCCAGCCCAGTACTACACTGGTTTTGTATTTAAAGCTGCATGTGAGAAGTCCAGTGGTCTATCTCCGAATCTCTCTTACCCATGCAAGCTTTAACATGTTTAAGAATGCACTTTTTAATCCAGCAGCTGCTTTTTAATGAAGTGTATCTCTGATTTGGCAAGTGGTAGCTGCAGTTGCACAGCATTGATCTCCTCCCAAGTGTGTTTCAGTGTCTCCTTTACACCATCAACTCCACAGTGGCAAGAGGACACACTGGCTGGTGGTGCCTGCTGGAGGAAGTTCCTGGGCTGCAGGTTCTCTGTGCCACACATAAAACGGGGGCCTTGGTAACATGAATGGGACTCATTGCATTGATGAGCTTTCTCGGGCTTCAGTTCTGCTCCGTTGCCACCACGGGCTGTGGCAATAACACTTCTGTCTCCAAAAAAGACCAGAGATGGCTGTTAGAGCAGACTATTAAGCAGTGCTGCTCGAGATCTTTCTGGAGGAGAGCTGCTTGGCACAAATGCATCTGCTCAAAGAAAATCTTAGCCAGGGAAAGAGAAGTTTCATAGAAGATCTTGCCCTGTTTGCTCAAAGCATGCATTCAAAGTGGGACATGTCAAAGGCTTGCCTTGCTTTTGTGATAGCTTGTGGCCTGGCAAATGAGGGAGGTGGAAAGCTGTGTCTCCCTGAGAAGACCCAAATACAAGGGGAAAGCTACAGTGGGTCAAATCATGCTTAATTTTGGCACCTTCTTTGTGCTTCATCTCCTTTCCTGCTTCCTGAGCAATCTGAAGAAGTAGGAGGGGGAATACTTTTTCCGTCCTAAACTAAAGGAAAGCTTTCTGTGTCATTCAGTGGAAAAATTGAAGTTAAATCTTTCTATTGGCTTGATTGAAGTGGGAATTACTCCAGGACGCTGTGCTGTAACTTGTGGCTGCAGTTTGAATTTTTTTTTACGATGTTTTTGCTCTACTTCACCAGCTTTTCAAGCCCTCAAGTTGCTCGAAAACTTTTTGAAGATCTTCACAATTGAAAATGTATTCTGCTTTGGTTTGCTTTTGAGAAAACCTCCCTCTTTATAAGTAATACTTCTGGGCTCAAAATTGTCGATACTAAGTTAACACAAAATCCATAGGCCAGTGCATCCTGTTTTGTTCTATTTTAGTGAGTGAAGTTTGGTTTTATTAGATAACTACGTACATTTTGAAAACCTTTTTATGCTTTGGCAGCTGAATTGCTTTCACAGTGCAGTCTCAAGCCTGGTGTTGATCTCCTTGGGGATTATGCAGACAAAGCCAGGTGGAAATTGTATGTATGTGTGTATGATGTGAACTTCTAACTGGAATTTTGACTTCAGGTGAAAGGGTTTTATTGAGCTTTCTGCTCCAGGGCCCCGCACTCCACATGTACCACCAACACTTACATGTACCTGTAAGTGTTGGTGTGTGGCACCCTTACCTGGAGGTGGCTGTCCTGTGGAGAAGAGGATGCTCTATAACATAGCTTGGGTTATCCTGGTGGCTGTGGCCCCATAGTAGAAAGGGTTTTCAGTGGGGCTATTCTCATTCTTCTTTGAAAGGAAGCACTTTGGTTTTGATCTTAGTTAATAACAGTAAAATCTTGCCCTGGATCTTACTATGCACTTGAGTTTTTCTTTGTAGGATTAATTACAGTCAAAATGTCAGTGTTAGTGTCTTTTTATTCAGTCTGTACCCATATCCACATACTTCCACCTCTTCTGTTCTTATGGCAGGCATCATCTGATGAAACACTTGATGACAGAAATGAAAGAAACTTACTCTATTCCATAGCACTCATTGCTTTAAATGCCTGAGCAGCATGGTACCATGCATCTGCACATGTGTGTATATGCAGCAGCACAAGGCTCATGTAGCAAGTGTGTATTGTTCTGTATAGAGGAGCTGTTGCTGAACGTATGTAAAAGCTCGGCTGTATAATACCAGCACCAGATTAGTGCACTGCCCCCTTAAGAGGGAAGATCCCTAAACTGTGGGTAAACAAAGAGCCGCATTGATCCATATGTTTCTAAACTGTGATCAAAGTTCTTTTTGATGACTCATACACAGTATCTACTTTCGAGGACAGATAATAATTTTACCTGCATAATAAAAAGCACTGCGTTGCAACGGATGGCTTACATTTCTAATCGTGTCCACAGGAGTAAAAATAGCTATGCCTTATGTGGCTTCATTAATCGTTTGATGGGTCTTTAGGGAGCCCGGCATAAGGTGCTGCTGCTGTAGCAGGAGCAGATTGACTGCCCTTCCTTGAGACAAGGGCTGGCTGAGCTCCCCACCTCTGAGAGCTGCCAAAGCTACACCTGAAGAACCCTCTCTTTCACTTCTCCCCCAGCAGACTGAAACCCAGGCTGTCTTGCATTATTTACCCTATTTACTGTATATTTGTGTGTCGGTGTGCCTCGTAGAGGAAGAAGTGAGTCTGGAGTGAGGGCTTTTAGGAGAGTCTTGTTCTGAGGACACTCAGCTCATGTGCTTTCCTCCTGGTGTCTTGATTGCTTTGTCCTTCCCTGCTTAACTCGGGCAAAATACAGGGCTGATTGCTTGTGGCACACTTGGGCATGGAGGTGCCTGTGTGGTCACAGCTGCCATCAATGGTTACAGAAAAGGAAACCACATTTTTTTTCTGTCTGCCCTTAATCTCAAGTTGCTACTAAAGAATTTCAATTGCAGCAGTTCAGCCCTCCACCTTGCTAAAGCTGCCTGTGCCTCCAAGGTGCAGCTGCAGACACAGGCCCCGAATTGATGGCACTGAGTTAGCCCTGTGAAGTTAGAATCTATGGTTTAGTTTGGAAGGGATGTTAAAGATCATCTGGTTCCAGCCCCCTGCTGTGGATGGGGACACCTCCCACTAGACCAGGTTGCTCAAACCGGTTGCTCTACCTATGAATCGTTGTGACTTGTTTTGGTGAAAATTAATTAAACCAAGGGCAGATCAAGCTGGTGGGCCCTTTCTGAGGACAGCAACTGCCTGGAGAAGCCACTGTGTCATCTGTTAGTGATGCTTGCTTATGGTCTCTACTACATTTTATTGACTCTTTTGGTTTTGCTTCTGCCTGTGACTGGCATGCAAAAGCTACTCTTTCCCAACTCACTGGCAGTTGGGAATGTATTCACACTTCTAATATATATATATATATATCTATATTTTGCCAACATCATTGCAGGTCCTGACCCGATGTCTAACAGCACATGTGTGGTCAGGGCTTGTTATGAGCTTCAGGTGAAAGGATTTGTGGTCTTGTTCACTCTTCTGGGTGAAATCTGTGTGATTTAAATTTTCTCTGCTTTGTGGTTCCTTCTGTTTCTGATAGGTAACACTGAAATTAAACAAAACCAAAAAACGCACCCCCAAGCCCCCTTCTCTTCTAAAGCTTGCTCAGAGCATCTGGATGAGTCATTCAAATAGCTGGAACTATTCAGTTATCTAGATAATTCTTAAAAATCAAATGAGAAATGAGGCACAGAACTGTGTACTTGCTATTTGATGACTTTGTTTTTCAAGGTTTAGCAAAAAGTGGGTACACATGTGGGGTTCCTAATACTCTGTAAATGGTTTTGTCCTTAGTCTTTTGGGAATGGGTGTTTTCCCAAAATGTTTTGAAAAAAAAGATGAGTTATGATTTAAAATTTACATTACAACACAAGCTGTGTAGACTTTCTGCAGAAAAAAACCCCCACTTTTAACTTCTGCGTATCTTGGCAGCTTTGTATTAAGCTGTTTTCTGTGTGATCTCAAGGCCTGCATCTAAGAGTCAACAATTCCGTTCCATGCCATATACATTGCAACACGAGATAAGTCTTCAACCAGAGGGAAGGTGAGCAAATATTTTTTTGGGAGTGTTTTAACTTCCAAATACTTCTATGAGTGATGTAGACCAGGTGGGATTTTCTTCTCTACACACACCAGAACGCATTTGCTATGTTTGTGGAAAACATTTTGTGTTTGTTGGCCCTGTCTGTGAGACTGAGTGCATGTCACTGAGCTGTGCTGCCCTGCACAGCAGTGACACAGGGCCAGCTGCTGTGGGCCAGTCTGCTTGGGGCTATTTGGTTAGGGGTTTGTGAGCTTTTCCCCACACGTCTTTTTGGAGCTCCATTTAGCCAGAGATGATTGAACATGGGCTTCATGGTGGTAATTATGATTTAAGAATGAGTGAGCCCATTGATGATTTGTTCTCTTGTTGGTGCACTACAATTTTTAATGTATTGAGGTGAAAAAATAAGCCATCCTTTAAATATTTAAAGGTGTTTCTTCTGCTTCCTTAGGTGTTTTTTCAGGACGTTGCCTTCAGATTGCGAGAACTGGGTGCACAGCGTGTCTTGAGCTGCCAGAAAAGCACCCAAACCCTGTTTTAATGCTTAGCTTTGGAAGGGCGGGGGACTCCAGTATCAGCTGGTACCTGGGCCACCACCCCTGTGGCATGGCAAAGCTCTGCTGATGGCTCTCGCTTCTTTAGCTACTTTGCACAACAGCTTTAAGGATATTGTGAACTCTCCCTTTCACAGGCAGAGCTTTCAAAGCAATGCTAAAAGTGAGTGGGCTGGATGGAAGGTATCTCTACAAATTAATTATGGTATCTGCAGCACAAAAGAAAAGGAGAAACATGAGGCTGGATACATAGTGGGATGCTTTTGGGAGCACATGCCTGGCTTTTCTTCAATTGGAAATACAGTTGCTGATCTGTGGTGGGGTTTTTTTCTGCTGTATTCTTCATGTGGAACATTGTGCTACCCTTGAAAATTAGCTGCCAAAGCATCATCACTTCATGTGGGCAACCATGGGAACCTGTTTTCCATCTTTTGGAAGATTCCAACTAATTATGTTGCTTTTGTCATTTGATTTTTCTCTTGTTTAACAGCTGGAATATAAGCAGTGTGTGTTTTGCCCTAGGAAACCTCAGTAGTCCAGTCACCGTTCCAGAAATTCCTCTCTGTTCATTTTTCTCTGTAACAAAGCTCTCAAAGATTCTGAATGCTATAAATGTAAATCTGGAAAGGTCAAACCTCATGTATGCCAGAGACATGAGTAGAAGATGACAATGATGCAGAGGCACAAATGAATTTTAAGCTGTGGATTGAGAACAGTATGTTCAGAGAAAACCGTCACAGTACATGCCTTGGGTATTGAAGAGGAGTTTGAGGTAAAATAGCAAAGATTTCTCTTGCATTACTTGGTGACTTCTTAACATATAGCAGAGAGGGTGGAAAATACAAGAGTTATGGCTAGGAAGAAGAGTAGGAGTTGCATTAAACTGGCATTATTCTTTGCTTCCGCTTGCTTTGCCTGCGGTATCCCAGTGGCAGAATGGTGCCTGGGGAAGCAGCAAATCAAGAGGTTTTCACATTGGCCGAAGTTACATTGGGTTGATGGAGACCTTGCAGCTGAGAGATGTTTTTGTTCTGCGAGTCCGTTCATGTGTCAATTTGCTAGTTCTGTGCTGAAAGCCTGTCTGAAGGCTTCAGTTTGGATTATGTCCTACTCGTATGGTCCCTTTTGTACTATAATTATGGGGTCGGCTTTGCCTTGATGCGTTTCCAATTCAAGAAGTGAAAAAACACAGTGCAGGGGGATATCTCGTTTAGAGTAACAGAATTGACAAATGTCAAGTGTTTTCAGCTGCTCCTTTGCATGTGGTGTACAAAGGATGAACAGTTCTTGCTATCTGGGCATTTGACGTATTGAAATGTGAGCTAAAATGAACTTTTCAGGGAGGCCATTCATGTGCACTGTGGGTTTGCTGGGTCTGTCACTGCAGCACTGCCTCTGGATGCTGTTGCACTGGCAAAAGGCAGCACAGCAATGTGGGACAGATGAACAGGGCAGGTCTGTCACTGGCTGGAGGAAATGAAAACAAAAGTAGCTGTTGATGTGAAACACTGAAAAATACAGCCAAAGCTGATGGAGGCATTTCAGAATCACAGAATGGTTAGAGTTGGAAGAGACCTTAAAGGTCATCAAGGTCAAACCCCCCCCCCATGAGCAGGGATACCTCCCACTAGACCAGGTAAAAATAAAAATGCTATAAAATGGATAAAAATTATAGGTAGATGTTAATAGATATAGTTTACAATGAAAGTCATCAGGGACTGTAATGGGTTGCCCAAAGAGGTTGTGAAATCTCCTGCTTGAGATACTAAGAATCCAACTGAAAAGTTTAATTTGCATCCTCTGCCTTTGAGCAGAAGTTCACCAGAGATCCCAACCAACCTCAACTGCTCCATGCTTCTGTGGGTATATATTCACCCACACTTCTTTCACCATGGGTCCAGAGATGTTATCAGGTTGGGTCCCGGCTGGGTATCAGCAGTGTGCCCAGGTGGCCAAGAAGACAAACCACATCCTGGCCTGTATCAGGGACAGTGTGGTCAGTAGGACTGGGGCAGTGACCATGCTCCTGGAATGGGCACTGGTGAGGCCCCACCTCAAGGGCTAAGTCCAGTTTTGAGCCACTCCTGCCAGGAAAAACATTGAGGGGCTGAAACGTGTCCAGAGAAGGGCAACGGAGCTGGTGAGGGGTCTGGAGCACAAGTCTTGAGAGGAGCAGCTGAGGGAGCTGGGGGTGTTGAGCCTGGAGAAAAGGAGGCTGAGGGGAGACCTTCTCGCTCTCTCCAACTCCCTCAAAGGAGGTATAGCCGGGGGGGATTCAGTCTCTTCTCCCAAGGAACAGGCCATGGGACAAGAGAAAATGGCTTCAAGCTGCACCAGGGGAGGTTTAGGATGGATGCAAGGAAATAATTTCTTCCTGGAAGTGGTTGTCCAGCCTTGGACTGGGCTGCCCAGGGCAGTGGTGGAGTCGCCATCCCTGAAGGGATTTCAAAACTGGGGAGGGCCATGGGTTAGTGGTGGGTTTGTCAGTGTTGGGTTGATGGTTGGCCTCGATGATCTGAAAGGTTCCTTCCAACCTCGACCATTCTGTGATGATCTGGTCGCGCCCAGTGCTGCCTAAACACATTCTGGCCGTATCCAGAGCCAATATAGCACAAATCCAATCTAGAACAGACAATAATGTCAGAATTCATGAGACATTGATGGCAAAACTNTGTTTCCTTGCAGAGAGGGCCCACCACAGCTTACCTAGTCTTGCCTTTGTCCCTGACATATCCATAGAAGTTTTTCTTATTTTCTTTGATGTCCCTGACTAGATTCAGTTCTGTCTGGGCTTTCACTTGCCTCATTTGTTTCCTGGCTGCTCGGACAGTTTCTCTATATTCCACCTCAGTCTACTCATCCTTGCTCTATAGGCCTCCTTTTTAGTTTTGTGCTTGTCCAGCAGTTCCTTTGTCAGCCACGCAGGCCTTCGGTCTGTTTTGCCTGACTACTATTTCTTTTTTGGGATGCGCCTCTCCTGAGCTTGGAGGAGATGATCCTTGAATATTAACCAGTTTTTCTTGGGCCCCTCTCTCCTCTGGTTCTTTTTTCCATACTACCCTGCCAATCGGGTCTCTCGGGAGTTCAGAGTTCGCTCTTCTGAAGCCCAGGGTAGTGAGCTTGCTGCACACCCTCCTCACACTGCCCTAAGAATCTTGTCACGTGTAAAAATGTATACGTGTCATTGTGTACATGACATTTCTCATGTATGAAATCATGGTGGGTTGTGAGGATTTTTGTGGTTTGTTTTTTTTTTTTTGTTTTAAATAACATACAGGTAGGAAATTATGTTCAGGATAATAACGTGCACTAGTTCTAGGAGATGAGAAACCAAGAATATGAACGTTTTGTTAGTGGCAAATGCCTTGGAGCATAGGAAGCACCAGCAGACTCCTTCCCTGATGGCATCAGTGTTGCTTGGCCACTGCCAGCTTTATCATCCTGATAAACATCCTTTGATGTTAATGTATTGAAGTGACTTGGCACGAGGAGAAAATCTCATACTTACTGTATTTAAATCATTTCAGAGAATGACCTCAACTGAAAACAAAGGGTGAAAGGTGCTGGGAAATGCTGTGCACCGCCATGTGCTGTGACAGCCTGGGAGCTGGCTGGTGCCTCTGGTCTGTGGACCAAGGAGTCAGTTGTGCCCAATGGTACCCGAGCTGGGTGCAGGCATGGGCCTCTCCCTGACATTAATGGGATCCTGTGTCCCTGTTCCTCTACCTCAGCTTCATTTCATACATGGGCTCTTTTAGGGCTGTTCAGCTGTATTTGGTGCCTGCCTTGGACTTCTCTTCCGCAGGCTGTGCAGTGCACAAGATTGATGTTCCTCTTACGGTACAGGGAGAGGCAGTTTTGTAGAGGGAAACAAGGAACCACCTAAGGAAACTGCTAGTTTACAGTCACTCTTTCCTACCCTAGAAGAGGGGGAAGGATAAAGTTTACAGAAAAGTATTTCCATCTGCAACACTTCCAAATGAATTCCTGACCTGTTTTTAATTTTCCTCTCTGTTTTTTGGTATATGGTGTGTTTACTAAAATGCTGTTACTTGCTGTTCATGTAAACTAATGGAATATGTTACTGTATTAGAACAGTAATCATGTATATACATTAGCGTAATGAACGCATACACATGCATTTATACAAACGTGTCAATTGTTGTGATAACATTGTCTTCTACATAATAAGCCTTCTATTTTATGGTCTTCAACATATGTAGTATGGATTTGGAAAGGCATTATGAAGGAAGAGACATCAATTTTACATTTGTTTAAAGAGAGAGAGAGTTCAAGGCTCATTATGCATTAAAAAATATTCTCTAAAGATGTTAGCTCATATCTTCAGGAAGCATATGTCTCCTCTCCAGAGAGTCCTACTTGTGAAAGCAGCATTGCTTGTGAGAGAGCAAATCACTGACTTGAAAAAGACTGGTTTTCTTTGTCCAATCTGCCCTAGTTCAGAGCCTTTTCATCTTTGTGGCTATTTGTCAGAGCCAGAAACATAACCCAGGGACTCCTATCTATATTTTCTGCTAGAAAAAAACAAAAAGCTCACCAGCAGCATGGGAGAGGGGTGAGTGCTCAGACTTGGCGTGGACACTTGGTTGTACCGGTGTAGGGGTTTCTGGATGCTTTTTCTAGCAGCTCCCAATTAATAACTTGCTGATTTCAAGCTGCTATCTTCCTACATGCTTCATGCCTGCTCTGAGAAGTCTTGAATGTGTTTTGTGGCTTTCCTAAATGTATATGTAAAATAGCTCTCTGGCTGTTCAATGTTCGTAGGGCTTCTGTGCAGCTTCCAAGCAGCTCAGAGCAGTGGGGTGGCCCCTTCCATGCAGTGCCGTGTCCACAATGTGGGCAGCAAAGGCACAGGACTCCTGCAGCACTGGGAATAGGTTATTCCATGACCATATCTGCCCTGCTCTTAGGGAATTTGTTTCACAGTAGTATGAAACATGAATTTTGATTTTGCCACTCCCTCATTTTTCAATGTCTTTCCCTTTCCATGGGAAGGAGGGATTCCTTGGGTAAGAGAAGCTCTAGTGGACTTCTTATGGCTTTCTGGGAGGTGCCACTTGGCATTTGGTTGCAGAAGACAGAAAGTTGTGGGAGGCTTTAAGATGAGAAATGGGAGATAAATAATGTAAGGTTAAAAAAAGCCAAACAAAACAAAGAAACAACAAAAGAAAACCTGAATATTTTTTTCCTTTCTGGTTACTTCTGAGTAAATGGTGCCTGAAGGTGTATCTTAAGCAGTAAAAATAACTATCTTTTACGCTTTTCTACTTGTAGTCATCAAACAAAAACAGTACAACAAAACAGGAACAACTTAAAAAAAGCCTTGACTTTTTTTCTTCAGATAAATTTCGATTACTAAGAACGATGACACTTTGTGGCACTTTTGTTTTTACAAGTTGGCTTATAGTATTGCTTGCAACTCTCAGTCTTTGTTTTATTTAGCTGTGGTTTTTAATTTCCTCTTTGTGGCAGGGTATGTGTTTGTCAAATGCTCTATAACGGGGATTGTGCGGCTTGCCTTTCCGCTTGCAGTTACTGAGCTATGGTGGCGCTTGCTTCACAGATGGTTCAGTGTGCAAGTTGACAGCACATGGCTATTTTAGCGATCATAAATCAGCGTTTAGTTTTGCTTGAACTTGGGATTGACCTTTTAAATCAAAAATGTATTCTTGCTTATCCCTTATTCTCATTGGGTTAATTCGCTTTTGAAACTAATGTATTAATTTCATTTTCGGAATGGGATTTGGTTTTTTTCTGGGGGAGGGAGGGGTGGGTTTGAGGGAAGGAGAAGAGGGTTGGGAAGATCATTAGGCAACCTAACACATACTCTGGTGGCACATGGGCCTTTGGGACACTACAGCTGGTATCTTAAACTTTCCTGACATGAGGGTGGGGACTTCACTGTTGGTCCAACACATGACATTTAGGTGTTTCTCAGTATGTTGCTTTCTGCATACTTTCCCTGTTCATGAAGGTAAAACCTGGCAACTGTACTGGAGCAAGGTGAGTAGTGCCTTTGGTTGGGAGCGGAATCAGAAATAAAGTGTACAGCAGACCTTATGGCTCTAATATTTGGAGACCTCTACAGATTATTACTTAAGAACATGTTTTTCTTTTGCAGTCATCTGTTTCTGCCTTCAGAGAAATCCTCACGGATTTCAGACCTCACCTCAGTGTTAAAGCTCCTGAGATTTCTTATTATGTATTTTAACACTGTCTCCAGACAGACATTGTGCACTATGCACATTTGGGCGGCTGCAGTGTTTATGCATGTGCAACCTGTGGGGTGGTTTGGTGTTTTTCAGTCCCCTGTGAGACTGCACGTTGGAGATAAAAGCTTGCCTGAAAGGAATGGGCAAGGTAATACTCATTAATATGCTTTTTCTTTTCTTTTGGGACACTGTTTGTCAAGGAAACTTTGGTACAGAGTAAAGTTGTGAATTCCTTTTGATGCATTTTACTGTTAAATTTGATATGCCATCAGTTAGATGAGTCTAAGTATTTTGCAAGCTGTTCGAGATGAAAAGTATGTGCCCTGGTCATATAAGGAGTAGAGACTCAAGCATAATTGTATTGAAGCAATGTGGCATGGCAGGTGAGCGTTTTGGCTGCATGCAGGCACTGAACAACATTAACCTTAAGGTAAATGGGAGGAAAGAGGATGGACAATATTTGTTTGGGTCCTCCCACCACTCTGATACTAAGATTCAGACCTTATCTGTATATATGCAAAGTTCAGTGTTTTGGGTTGACCTCATGGTAAATTGCACTCATTTCTCCTTGTAAATTGGTGTGGATATGGGAGTTTGCTCCTCAACAGACAGTGGGTTAGGAATTTCTGTTTCAAAATGTGCTATTCTCATGTTACTGTGTTTAATTCAATTTGAAATGCTTTTACTCTAAAAAAAAAAATCTTCATTACTAATATTATGTCACATCACTATGTTAGATAGCCATGGAAAAAAGATCCATTATGGTAAAGTGATAAGAAAACATGTTTACATGAGCATTTCAGCTGGTGTTAGTCCCCTGTTTGCAATAGAATGGGGAAAAAGGAAATTCTGAGTGCAAGGAAGAAGTTGTCTATTCTACCTTTCTTGTGGCATTGGTGAGGTGTTTCTCTGCCAGAGCTTTCCGTTGCTTTCTGTCATCAGGGTGAATCAAAGCAGACCCTGAATTTAGGTGTTCGACCTATCCTCTGGATGAGTCACGGTCTCTCTCCTCCAGGTGAAGGCTGAAGCTGGTTTCTGTGAGTGGTTTCAGTTTCATGAGAATAATACTTTTACTGTATCAACAATAGGTACTACCAAAGTGTGAACTCCTAGACAAGAAAAGGTATCCAGGGGAGTCTCAGGTTTATGAGAAATGCAACAGTTTGGGGACGGTGGATAAAGATCTTGCACCTTTTGAAATGTATACAATTTATCCAAAGGGAACCTGGTGTCCCGGCAGCCTGGATACCCCCAATGTGAGTGTACTGCAATTAGTGATCTGAGCAAAGTGGAAGAGACTTTCTTTGCGAGGAATGTGGAGAGCAGAAGGAATTGCTGCAGCAGCAGAGACTGAGTTTGGCAGCAAGGCGGAGCTGGAGGTGTGCAGGATTGAGCCCATGTAAACTTGTGGGTGAAAAATCAGGGGTGCCTATAGTCTATCACAGAGGAACGTATGGCTGTATGTTGCTTCTGGCGTCCTACAAAATGATCAGAGTGCTGGAGCACCTCTCCTGTGAAGACAGGCTGAGAGAATTGGGTCTGTTTAGCCTGGATAAGAGAAGGCTCTGCAGAGACCTTATAGCGGTCTTCCAGTACCTAAAGAGGGACTACAGGAGAGGTGGGGAGGGACTCTGTCAGGCAGTTGCAGCCATAGGATGAGGGATAATGGTAATGAACTTGAAGAGGGGAGATTAGATACTAGAGAGAAATCCTTTACTGCCAGGGTGGTGAGATACATGAACAAGTTGCCCAGAGAAGCTGTGGCTGCCCCATCCCTGGAGCGGTTCAAGGCCACAATGGATGAGGCTTTGAGCGATCTGCTCTAGTGGGAGGTGTCCGTGCCCACGGCAGGGGGTTTGAATCTAGATGACCTTTAAGGTCCATTCCAATTCTGATGATTCTATGATCTCTTTGTGCTTCTGAGGTCTTATGCCTTTTCAGCTGGCTATCAGTGTAGCTTCTTTTTCCTTCCTGTCCAGACTTCTTTCTGCAAGTAATTCCTAGCACCTTCTGTGATATCCAGCTATCCAACCAGCAGTTAAAATAGTGCATCCTGTTATGAGAAGAAAATCTGAAATAAGCTGGAGAGCCTTGTTTGAGAGAGCCTCCCTTCGTGGGTGGTTATCAAGCTGGGGAAGCAAACTGGGATTGCAGGGTGAACCATCTTCAATAAGAAAGTCAGGTACTCACAAGCTTTCTTGGCCTTCAGTGGTCATGCTTCTGCTGTTTGCAAATAAATGTTCTCAGAGAGCACGTGAGTGTTAGTGTTCCTTAGCTGCTGGAGGACCTTGCTCTGAATTAATGGTTGGCAATGACTGTCAGATGCGTGTGCAGGTGATTAATGCAATACAAGGAAACAGTAAATAAATACACAGACCTTCTGTTCCTCAAAATTATGGAAAACTGCCTAAAACCAGAATGAGACCCTCCATAATCCTGGAATGATCTGCTGTGGCTCTGGCGTGAGCTATTGAGAGCCAGCAGGGAAGAGCTCCTTTAAGAACTCCATTGATGGTCTGCTACTAAAATTCAGTCACGAGCAGTTAAAAAAGTACATTAATGCATTTCGCTTTTCTGCCCTTCTGGCAAGAAGCAAAAGGCTGGTGCTTGCTGTTGATGTTATCATGATAGCATAAGAAGTCCTTTGCCATCCTCCTCTCGTGAGTGCAGGCAGATACACCCTTACCTGTCTAACTGGTTCCTGTGGCCTCCATCTACTGCTCTCTGTACAAGGTGCATGTTGCCTTCATGGTTCTGTCAGAAAGACAATCGTTTCCACAAAAATATTTAATTCTACTATAGTGAAGCAAAAGTCTTTTGATGAATGGGTCCATATTCTTATCTTTAGATTTAAAAAAAAAAACAAAACAAACTTTCTTTGGTACTTTTTGGGGATTTCTTTATTTTGAGAGTGAAGAGCCAGGTTTGAAGTTTAGAGTATGGTCACACTGGGCACTGCTGTTTTGAATTGCATGTGTTTTAATTGCAGTTTATTAATTTCAGAGTTTAACTGATGATTTTGATTGCCCTTTTCTGGGCACTGTCTCTGTTGGCTGTTTTGTCCTGAGTGCCCTGAATTAGCATGTTAGGAAAGGATTTTGACCTCTGGATGTTGATAACTTCTGGGGTCCCACGTGGCAGCTTTCACCAGGGCAGCACCATGAGTTTGGTAAAACCCCAGAGATCAGTGCTTTTTCCTTTCACATGGACTGTACCTTCACATTCTGATTATATTGTAGCTATTTCTTGCTGGAGTATTTCTGGTAACAACTATGTTATCTTGATGGTCTATTATATGACTGTGCAGAAATAACTGTCCAAACTTTGTGCACCAATTCTTTAAACTTTCACATGCACCTACTTGAAATATGAGCAAAGCAAGGAAACAAAACTTGCCTTTCCCCCTTTTTGAGGGAGAAGATGGCACTTTAAATGTGTGATTGCTGTCCTCAATGGGCTTAGGGTCATTTGCAGTTTAGGCCGCAAATAAGCGTGGTCTGCTTTTCTCTGATCCTTAAAATGTTTGATCAAAAGGATTTTTTCACTGATAAGCAACATATTTTATGCTGTTACGGTAACAGGCGGGATGTGGAGATGGTACCATATGCAAGGATGAGCTTTTTGGGAAGGTAGAGCTGCAGAGGCTGTGCAGGTACCCAAGAAAGATGCAGTTGAGTGCTTGAGTCCATCTGACTGCTGCCTCTTACCCCAGTACAGCAGTATGAACTAAAATGCGTCCCTGTCTGCTACAGTTTGAATATATATTTAAATACGAGTTCTTAGGTTGACATATTTGACCTATTGGATAAAACAGGTAACAGGTGGAAAGGAAACAAGGCATTTGCTTTCAGACCCAATCGAGGTAGCCCTGGCACTGGGTAGGTAGAGAACAGGCTGAGCTCACTCAAGATGGCTTAATTAAATCTCTGCTAGTCTGATGGACGTATATGAAAACAGAGGGAACTGGTTTTAAACAAATTACATTGCTTTTTTTAAGCCCTGGGGGAGAAGGGGAGCTGTGGGTGCTGTGATACATGAAGGATAAAGATGTGAGGTACCAGCACCCATGGAGCTGTTGTTGTTTCCGAGTGTGTTGTCCTTGTGCATGTTGAATAAGGTTGGTGTGTCAGGAGAAAGGCAAGAAGAGCCATCTTAGGGTCCCACTCATGCTTCTGGAGCTGTGGATCTCCAACAAGCTGTGTGTAAAGCAAGCATGTCCAGCTTCCCCGACTGTGCTCATTGGTTTCTGCCTTTGATTGGAAGCTCTGAAGGATTTTGTTTTTCCTCAGTGTGGAGTTTTTCCTCAGTATTTGCTCTTGTTGTGTAGAAAAGAGTCTTGATGGAGCACTCTGAAAGGTTGAAACTCGAACCTTGCACTCTGACAGTTACCCAGGACCCAGGATGTCCATCAAACCTAAGTCCTGGTCTGTTTGCTGATTGTCCTATTTCCATGTTTTCCTCAATAAAAATTTCTCCCTTTTTTTCTCTGTTCTTTGCAGTTCTACTGTCCACTCAAGAAGCTGTGGTTTGTAAGGCCAAGAAGGCATCTGATTCATAGTGAAATCATACATGGCTCCTATTGAGAGTAGTGTCCAGGGAGGTGTGAGCATCAGTTTCCTTTGTCTCTTTTCTCCCTGCCCTCCACTTCACCTAGGAATTTTCCTGGGTTAGTCTGCTTTCTGAAAGCATTAGTGTAATGGGTTGCTGAGTAATTATTATCACTTCCCTTTTCTTCTATGGAAAAGATCAGAGCCTTTGGACACAGCCTATCTTGGCAATGGTTTCCTGGATGAGTGTTATTTAGCGTGTGTGCTAGTAAAATGCAGAGCTGGGGTGCGGAAGGAAACCCATGCCATTTTGATTCACATACAGTTTGTTCCCTCTTCAAAGAGAAGACTTTTTTTCTTCTTGATGTCTCATTAGCTTGAACATAGTGTCCTGTGAGCATGTGGGCAGGAGCTAGAATCTCGTTCAAAGCTGCAGAAGAGCCAGGCAATCATGCAGCTGGATTTCTTCCTTACAGTTTATTTTACTGGAGAGAACAGAAAATTAAGCAGGTTATTCAACCTTCTCTCCTGCCTTTAAAATGTTTTTTGTAGGTCTCCTTCTGCTGACAATTGCAGATAATTTCAAGGTTTTTTTCTTTCCTTGCCTCATTTTTGTATCACAAACCAGTTTTTAAAACCTGCTGAAATATTAATTTTGATTAAAGTGGCATTATATCTGTGCATTTGTAGCTATTAAATGTGAATTCATGTGTTCTGAATGGAGCATGATTGTGAAATGGCTGGGTGCCAGCAGCACCTCTATCACTGAATGCCAAGGGAGTCCTGTGGTGGTTGCTTTTTTTAGTGCTGAAGTTCGTGGGATCTGTCTTGGTAGATTAAGCACCTCACATTGATACTGCTGATCTCCTGTAGAAATATTTAGCTGGGATTGTAGAATACTGGCGTTACGCATTTGCATACTTAGAAGGATGGAAAGTTGTATTCAGTTTTATCAAAAAGGCTACATTATAACTTTAAAAAAACCCCACAGCACCATGCTGTTAGAGGGAATAGGAATGTTTTGCAGAATGGCCCTTGAAAGAGTCTGTTGGTTGAACACAATATTCTGGAGTTAAGTTTAATGCTTGGACTATGCTAATTTCTTGAGGAGGACAGTCACCTTTTCAGATGGATAGCACCCTGCAGATGGTGGCAGATTGCACCCTCCTCCACTCTTGCCAGGAGCGTGTGCTCACTGACAGAATAAAAGCAGTAAGGATGAAGCTATCCGTAAGAGCTGATGAATCTTTTGCCTTTAAAATTGAAGTGCTTTGTGCCAGGGAAAATATATATGGATATATTTATAGTAATAAGCAGTGCAGACTTGACTGTTTCATTTCAAGTGAGGATATTGCTGTTCTACCAAGTCTGTGAAAGTGGAATATTCTTTTAGATGCTTTGAAGTGGTAGCCTCCCTTTTCTCCAGGATTTAAAAATATATGAAGTATGAATTTTAGAAATCTATACACTAATTGACATGACTATATAGTTGACAATATACAGACCATCTAAAGCTGGTAGAGAAAAGCTAGTATTATACAGGAACATATAGACTGGGACATTTTTCCTGGTGTCTGATGTTGATATTCATTGACTTTATATTGGACAGGGCTGGGATATTGGGAAGTGCTGTGCAAAGGTACCAGGCTGGTTATTATGCAAGCAGCATCTCATCCGAGTTGGATTTAACATCACGACATAGCAGGACCCTGCAGACCCCGGATCCTGAGTCTCCCAGCATTCTGGGGAGACAGGGACATGATGTGTTCTATTCCCCATGTGGTGGAAGCTGTGAGCGGTCCTGATGGAATTCAAGGCAGCGCTAGGTGGGAGACAGTGTTAGATGCCTACCACCAAATACCTTGTGATACTGGCTGCAGAAGAGGAACTGCAGGAAATGATTGGGTAAGCTAAAGCTAAAATAGAGTCAGGTCTCTGACATAGTACTGTCCTGGTATGACATGCTTAACGAAGATTGTGTGTATGAAATAAGATAGCAGTCTTTTCTGCCTGTAACTGGAGAATTAAAGCCGCCTGGTGTTCAGATCAACTGGTGACTGTGCAGGTAAAGTGTTGAAGTTCTCATATGAAGGCTGAGTAAGCTCATCCATGGCAGTCAGAGTGTGTTTGGGAATAGTCGGGGTGCTGGGGTTCAGTACTTCTTTGTGAGAGTCTGTGTGGTGTTTCACGTTGAATGGGGAGTACTTCTTGGTTTTCCATTTTGCCTGAGTAAGATTGAGTAGTCACTCAGATTACCAAGGTGCAACAAGTGATCAGAACATAGGATACTTGTCCTGCTTCTGCTGCACATGGGCCTGAGCTTGTCAGTAATAGGACTTCGTGGTTATTTTCTGTGTACCAAATGAGCTGATTTTGAAACAGAAGAATGAAATGAAAACTAACATTAAATAAAAATATCTTTGTCATAAAAAGAAAAATACACATCAGATGTGAACTGTGCATGCTACTTCTTTAATGTGGGAATTCTTTCCTTTGTATTTTTTTTTTCCCTCTGCTTAATGCTGCATCTCTTCAGGGGACAGTGGAAGGGCTGGCAGAAGGAGTTACACCCACAGGCATAAGCAAGCCTACTGAAATGGCTAACTGCTCCTTTTTGGGCTAATTAAGTCAGACCATTTTCAATGAGCTGTTATCTCTTTGATCTAACGACAGGGTACCACAGACCTTAGATGACTTATATTTGCATGTAAAGGATTATTTTACTATGGTGGATCTCCAAAATGACATATCTTTCAATTTTTGGGCAGATGAAGTAATCTGAGAACACAAAAGAAACAGAAGATTGTCATGTTCAGTAGGAGTTATCCCCCCACTGCAAAAAATTACGCAAAATAATGGCGTAGGAAGTAGAACGCAACACTTCTACAATTCAGCATTTGAAAAGTAGTTTATCGTCATTTCAATATTAATCCATAAACACCTTGAGGGCCCCGGTGTTTCCTGTTTTAACGCATCTTAGGTATTTGGCTTCTAGGATAACTTCCTAATAATATGTTAAAGGTTGCAATTTTGGGGTTTTTTTGTTTGTTTTGTTTTTAATTAACTGTGGCTGGGTGTTACTCTTACCTTGATGTTAACCAAAGTGGGATCTGTTGGATTTATCTTTGCTAGGTTCTAGGTAGGAAAGGGGTATGAAACTTTTGGAGGCATTACGCCTGGATATTTTTGGCCTCTTGTGAAATATTCAGGTGGATTATAATGGAAAAGAAGGCTTAAAATCTACCATAGCTCTTGCTTGTGAGGTGCTGCATGATGTGGTCTGCTACTGGCTTCAGTGGAGCCCTGTGCAATGTCCACCTGACATCTGGACCTAGGAGTGTCTCTGGAGTGATCAGTATTATCAAGAGCATGACAGAGGTTTATGATTCCAGATACGTCATCCTCTTCTGGAATGGAGGTGGACATCAGCCTGACCTAGCTTCTTCTGTGTCAAAAGGAAGAAGTCAGAAGTTAGAGCATAGTAAAAGTGTACAGGACCACGTTCGTGATGTTTATGCATTATGTCACTTGCTGGCAATGGAAGGTGGTTAACTAGGGTATTGGATACAGTAGTAGTAATAATAATAATAATAATAATAACTCCCCCACCCATGTAAACAGGATTGGATTAGCTTTCATCTACGTGGATAGTTTCATGATTTTACGTGCAGGCCAAACACTAGTGTATTTAAAACCCAACTCTAATATTGTTACTATTTTTTCATTGTGTCCTCTACTTCAGTCTTTCATTCTGCCTGTGGATATCTGCAGCATTTTATTTTTGCCATCCACCTTGAAAGTATGCGTAAATAGTGCTTTAAATACTACATTTGTTTTTGTTGAATTCTATAGGCTGTTGTGATGCAATGATTTTTATAGCGGTTGCAGTAGATTCCAACTGAAACTGTAATTGGTGTTTTGACTTTATAGCTGCTGTAAATCTGAAAGAAGGGAAGAGAAGGATGCTCTCATTTTGTAAGGCTCCATCTCTTTTGGATGCATAGTGCATCTTCCAGCTCTCTGGGCTAATTAAAATGCCATTACAGTACATGTGGTGCTACAATACAGTCTAGGGAGACTACCAAAAATAGATTCTTGAGTGCAGACAAATTAGAGAGGAAATATGCACTGAGCATTTTCTTGTGAGTTTAAAGAGAAATAATCCATTTGCTGCCTTAATTGCTTTCTTGTAAATGTTGAAGACTTTTTTCTCTGTAAATTTTGAATGAGTAGACAAATAATACATCCGTGATAATTACTATTCTCATTACTAATATTTTAACTTGTTGTTACAGGCCATAGCTGTTAATATGCAGTCAGGATGTTTTAGTGGACTGTGCTTAATGGTAGGGACAGAGATTTTTATTCCTCAGTGATCCTATTTTAGCTGCCTGATATGCCAGGACTACAAGGTTAGTGCATGGTCTGGTATTAGAAATACAGCAATAGAGTTGACCAGAGTCACCCACTCACCCATGCCAAATTCTGCCAAAAAGTAACACAAGTAAATACTGTTTGCATGTTGTTCAGCAAAACAATCCTTCCAACTTGTTCATAAGATACAAAACACTTTTTATAAAGTGACTGTGTTACATACGTACTGAAAGTGGGTGGGTTAAAAACTAGGTGTTCTTGGGCCTGGAACTGGTCCATGGAATTGCCATGGTCTTACATGTGTAGGGGAGACAGTGTGTGCCTCCCCAGGCAGTGCAAGTAAGAGCGAGGAGCTCTTGGCTTTCACAGACTGTACCTCCTTAAAGCCAGGGAATGAGGCTGACACTTGGAGACCACTCAGCAGGCTTAATCAGAGGGAAGGTATGAAGAGCAGCTTTGTGTCTGTGAGAGCTGGAGGACATTTCAGGTTGTGTTTGAAGTATATTTCCTTCCCCTCTTCCCATATTCAGTCTGTGTGTTCAGACTGCTCCATGATGCAACCAAAAATATGGGATATGGAAAAGTATGGGAAGTGGGGCAGCCAGGGGCTTGCTCCAAGAGCCCACTCCTACTGCAAAGTATAATCTGATCCTGCAAACATTCCTCCACATGCAGGCTTTGAAAGTAACCTGGGTTCAGCATGCATGAAGATGACTGGGAAGCTGATTCCATCTTGAGATATTCTGTGGGATGCAATATTGTTGTGTTTAAGTGTCTTTCAGTTGTACCTTGAAGTGGGAGGGAAGGCGCTGTTATTGGCAAGAAGGAGGTTGGATTTCTTTCTTCTTTGTGAGACGAGTTCCTAATTGTTTTACTAGAAAACAGTGAGAAGAACACTTGTTTGCTTGTTGACAACTACAAATTCAGGAGTCCTTAGTCCAGAAATGTCTCCTTTCTTCCTGTCCTTAGGAAAAGCTTGATTTTAAATGTGGATGCACACTCATTGAAGGATGTGGTTTGAAGAGTCTCATAGATGCTGAACTGATGGCTATTTGTCCTGGGCTTACTGTCAGCGGCCTTGTTTTGCCTGAGGCTTTTTATCGATTGGGTACTGCGAAATTGGAGCTTCTTCCGATGTTACTTGGAAGGTATGGGGGCAAACTTTTGAGCTCTATCCCTGTGGGGAAAAAATTAGCCCAAATAATCTAGTAACTGCCTTGCAAGTGGTTTGATATGAAGAAATTATTATCAAATTAATCACCACTCACTGTTGCAGGTATCTCACTGGAGTGTATTACTGCTCAGCAGTTTTCTTCTGCACTCCTTTTCTCATCTACAAACTGTAAATGTCTAAAGAAAAGAGTGTAGTTCCTGGTGTATGAGTGAGAATGGTGGAGTCCATCAGAGGTTTTACAGTTGTGTGCCAAGTCCACCCCACAACTAGCATGGAAAGAAACCCAGTGCTGTGAATGGCAAGTGGCACTAGCTGTCTTGCGTGGAGGACATGGATTGGTGGTTCAGTTGCAAGGTCTTAGGTTTTAGGACTTTTGCCTGCAGGAGGCATGATTCCTTGCCTCCTCAGAAATATCTGATTGTTGCTACATAGTACCAAGTTATCCAGAAAGTACATGACTAAAGATGACCAGGAAAGTATTTGGTCAAGAGGTGTTAAACTCTCAGCATTAGCAGATAATTGTTTATCCTGAAAAGAGTCTTGGGGCAAACTGTGTTGTCTTCCCTCAACAGAGATCAGGCTGATGTTGGAAAACTATTGAGTTCTCCAGACACTCTATTTGAATTTTTAATTTTTTCTTTCACAGAGGTTTCTCCATGTTTGCCTGCAATTCATCTTATGGTGTTGAATCTAAACCTAAGGGCAGCACTTTGGCCACAGAGGCTGTCATGTCCCTGAGTAATGATCTTCCTTACATTGCATATGCACTTGCTAATGTATCCTGGGATGAACTTGTGTCTTCTGCATCATTACTAAGGAGTGGATGCTCAGTTTTGTGAAGTACTGTGGCTTTTATTTCTTGTGTCCTTGCATCGCCAGGTACTTCTCATTTTGTAATTATACAGTTGACAATTATTGTTGCTGTTATCATCATCATTTAAGGTGGTAGGGTTTTACTCATTTGTTATTGAACCTTACATCCATCCATTTTCCATCTTGTCACTGAATTCTGCATCTCATGTCCTAAAGGGAGATCTCTGTGGTGTGAGGGCACATCTGAGTTTTAAATTGTCTACTGCTCTTTCTGGTAAATGGTGAACTGCTGCAACGTGCTGGTTCTGATCCAAAAGTAGGTGATGACTGAGTGGGTTTTTTAAACCAGATGTGTACTTGATTTAGGGTGATTCATGAAGATCTGATTTTTTACTGTTAGGCCCTATGTAGCTTCTCAGTAATTGTTTTTATAAAACTTGGGTAAAATTAAAACTTTTTTCCCCACTTTGCTAGCCAGATAAACTGACAAAGAAATAAATTGATTGCCTGGCTTCGACTTCCCCTTGATCCATCCATCTTGTTTTTCCTGTTACTTGGTTTTTGCTCTGCCTTTTGAAATCATCCTTTCTTCTGGGAAATCAAATCCTAGTCAATAATGCCTATTTTCTGTACCTCTTTCCCTTACTTTTCTCCTCTGCCTCTCTTGAAGTTTTACTTCTATGGCTCTGTAAGACTATTTTGCTGTATTCTGAGTGTCTTTAAAGATAATTGTTGGTTGTTCATCACTTTACTTAAGGAGTTCAAGTAGGCCAGCGTGATTTGCATCAAGTTGAAAGATCTGAATACATAGAAAACTATTTAAATAACTTCTTCCATCCCAGTTCTGCCCTGCAGAACTGCAAAGCTCATTAGAGTTAACTATGGTGAAGTTACTTGCAGTTTTCTATAAGAGCTCACTGAATGCTTCAACCTTATATTTTTGTTTATTGTTTGTTTGTTTGTTTGTTTTAAACAATTAAGCTGTACTTCCCTCTCCTTGTCTCCTTGCCTTGGATGATGATGATCTTAAGTTTGCTGCTTCCTCTTTTCTGGGAGGTTTTAGCTGTGCATTTTTCTGCCTTAACTCGGGAATGTACTGTATATAGTCATCTTATCTTGGTTTTGTTAGTGCCAGCATGTTTAAGTCCTGCAAACCTAGCTACCTGTCCTGGCTGAATTTTCAAAGTAACTTAAACAATGTTTTGGAACAGACTAGGAAAAAAATAAAGTGTTCAAGTTGCCATCACTGAGTAATGGCTTCATCTTATTAATTAATGAGTTAAATAGCCATCTGGAAATTAAGCTACAGTAAATGTTCTCTAATTTGAGCTATAAATCAGATGGGCTGGGGTCTGCCTTCTTCCAGGCTTTGTGAGCATCTTGGATTGCAGGCATTGCTTCTGGTGTTCACCAGTTGCTGTCAGCCCTGGGATCAATCTGCCCAATTCAACCCCACCCCCCCTCGTACAGCTGGGAAAACTCACTCTTGCTACTTTCTGATATTTTTGGTGAAATCGTTAGAGCGATGCACACAGTTATTTTTAGTACCTTTGGAAAAACTTGTCTAGTAGAGAGCTCAAACATTTTGTAGTTAATGTGGTTTGTCTCAGTAGTACTCAAACCAGGGTTTGTGGCTTAAAGGAGTTAAACTGTGGTTGTATGGTTTTGCACCCCATTTGCATGTCCACTGTGGTAAGACAAGCTGCCTCCCATCGCTGCGCACTTTTTGGGGACTGCAGAAGCACCCCTGTGATCTCTTCTGGAGAGTACCAGGGAGAAAACTGTAGACCTACGTGTGGAGGAGCAGATAATTTTAGCATCTTCTGAGGGTCTTCTTTTTAAATTTTATAGGAGCCAAAGTTTTTTGTGTAGAAGCATGATGAAGCTCCAGGATAGGGGCTGAATACTTTGTAAAGGTAGGAGGTAATTTTATTTTTTTTTTTTTTTTTGCTAATGCAAACTGATGGTATTCATTTTGGCATTTGCAGACCCAGACCACTCTTAGTGCTTTCTAAGCACTGGCATAAACCACATGCTTTTCTCTTGTTGCAAAAAGATCAGTTCTACAGCAAATGTTTTAAAAGAGAGTTTCCAGTAACAGTGGTAAGAAAACACAAAGCAGCGGTAGCAAAAAACATGCTTTTCCTGAGGCTTAGATCCCCCCAGGTGAGTAGCTTATCTTCAGTGTAGCGATGCAACATGATCTGTGAAGCAATGTAACTGAATATGCAAAACGTAAGGGTGTTTTTTATCTTTTAAAGTTGCATGGAGTACATCATCACAGCCTAGCACTCCAAACCCCTCCTTCTTTCAATGGTCAGTTCTTAGGGGTTCTTTCACAGATAATTCCTCTTGACTTCAATTTAACTCACCTGTTTGAGAGAAAAAGAAGAAATCAAAAGCAAATGCTTTTGTGGGCAGCAAAGGAGGAATCCTGGTAGACTGGGTATATGGATTTTAGTACTTGATCAAAATTTGATGAGTGCAGTTAAGATTTTAAAGCCTTCCTTCAGACCAGTGTAAGGGACTTGGCTGCTCCAAAGAAGGTGTAGGGTTTTTGGTTGCTTTGGTTTGTTGGGTTGTTTTGGTATTTTTTTGGCAGGAGATGTGGTGCTTCATTGAATGAAGAGGTATTTTAACTTTCCTAACAAACTGATCAGCCAGTCAATGCATGTCAATATCTAAAGGGCAGGTGTCAAGCTCTTCTCAGTGTTGCCTGGTGACAGGACAAGGGGCAACAGCATGATGAGCTGGAACAAAATAAGTTCTGTCTGAACATGCAGAAAAACTTCTTTACTGTGAGGGTGCCAGAACTCTAGAACAGGCTGCCCAGAGAGGGTGTGGAGTCTTTCTCTGGAGATATTCAAAACCTCCCTGGATGCCATCCTGCCCAGCCTGCTCTGGGTGACCCTGCTTGGCAGAGAGGTTGGACTAGATAATCTCTGAAGGTCCCTTCCAGCCCCTACCATTCTGTGATTCTGCAATATAGGGCTCTAGATGAGTCATATCCTCTGAAGGCACATCGTCATCTGAAATAGCTCGGCAGAGAAGCCAAAAAGACTCTGCTCTCCAGGAAAATGCAGGGGCTCCTGGGACTGTTCTTACCCTTCACTGCTGCACACTCCCTTTTCCCAGCTGCTCTCTCTAGCCAAGCTACAGCAGTGCATACATGTGCCATGCTAGCTGGCTGCTGGGGTGGCTGCTGTTTTGTTGCTAGGGGAGCCCAGCAGAGTGGTACTCTTTTCTTTTAAGCTGTTGACAGGCTGAAGAGATGAGTTTTGGGAGCTGCTTGTGGTCCCTGGGTGATGCTGGTGTGTTTAGCACAGGTACATAGCTAAGGCTTCAGCAGCAAGTAGGGTTGCAGTTCGCCAATGAATTAAAAAGTTACAAGGGAGGGTTGAGATAGCAATTACCTGCCTTGTAATAAAAAACAAGGCTGTAAAACCTGGCATTTTAGTAGTCAGGGAGGGTTATCTTTTTTTCCCTCTCCATTTATATTCTTTGTTCTACAGTGACCACTGGCTTGTGAATTCAGGATGGCTGAGGCACAAGTTATTTAAGAGAGTGATGTTTCACTTCATGTTTCAATCCTGTTGCCTTCTCACTTATTGCTGTTTGCTGCTGCTTGTGTAGGTGAAGCTCAGATGGGCAAGTGTCATCTGACCAACACCATAGGCTGGCTGCTCTGGTATAGCAAGTGCAGCCACTCTATCAGCTGTAGAAGTAATGAGGCAAAAGTAAAAAGAAAAAGTGAATAATCTATATTACTTGTTTGAGAAGGAGAGCTCAGCTTGGTTATAGTTTAATTTGTTGACATGTTGCCTGAGGCTGCAGTGCTCCTTGGTTATGGTCGTTGGAAGCAAACCTGTGCACGTAATGGAGAGGACCCAACTGCACTTTCTCTCTAGAAACTTGAAACAGAGAAAATATGAGGAAAAAACCCAAAGTGTGATTTTTTTTTTTCTTTTTTACAAAACATACAGAATTGAAAAGAAAGAAAAAAAGAAATGTTCCACTGACATTTTAACATTTTTATGATACTGTCCTTTGATTTAACTGAGAGATGTGGTGGCTTCTTTGATGTCTCCAGACAGGGTTTGGCTTGATTGTATCTGTGCTGCAGCAAAGAGTGCAGAAAAGCATTAGAGAAAAGTGAGGCAGAACTGGAAAGGTAGAGATATTTACAATGGAACAAATGGGTTTGAGATAGATTATGAATACTTGAATACAGAAAACTTAAGTACTGAAAATATAATTTAGCATTTTTTTGCTTCAGCTTTTATTGGGGGGCAGATGAGAGGGGAATGGGTGACTAGAAAATCTGGTCTGACAGTCTACAGCAGTAGGTATCATATTCTTCTGTTTTAACTCTACCTGAATACAAGATATAATCTTTGAAATATTTTAAATAGAGAACTGCTTCAGCAAGATGGATTTCTGCATATAATTTGCAAAGTATGTTTTTAATGCCTTTCTGAAATCCAAACTTATGCAAAATGGGGCTTGTTATGCTCGTCTATGCATTTTAATATCCTGCAGTGATTTGTCAGTTTTCCTGAACATCTCCCTGGTATATTACAGCCATTCTTCAACTTTGCTTCACAGAGCTGCATTTCTGTCTTAACTCACTCAGTTCTCTGAGCAAGGAATGAATTGCAATTTACTTACTGTATGGTAAGGTTTATAAGCTGACATTTTCCTTGGATTGGGATCGGTACTGGTTGTGAATTTAAAGACTGGGAAAACCTGAGTGCAATTTGGGAAACAGTATCTTTTGTTTTACGCTTTAGTGTAAGAGGTTGTTATACAGCTGTTGTGTTAATGATCTTCTTCCCATCGGTTTGTGCTACCTGTATTTCTTTTTTACATTGATAATCGGTTAGTGATTTTTTTAATTTTTTTTTTCCTGCTTGGACTATCTAAAAATAACTCAACTAACCAAAGAGTTGATGTGATTTATTTATTTATTTCCCCAGATGGGCTTTCTGGCAGAGACCAGCCAGTAGAGCTGTTGAATCCACCTAGAGTGAACCACATGCCTAGCTCTGGTAAGAAGAAACTTTTATTAAATGTTTTCCGATTTTGGGAATACAGTAAAATAATCTGTAGCTCTGTCTTGCAAGTGGGAGAGCAGAATGCAAGCGCTGGAACAAAGTGTGTTAGAACTGGCGCATATCTACTTTCCCAGGCTGGGTGAGTGGGATTTTGGGAGTGGGGGGAGGATGCAGCACAGCAGCCTTGGGAGCCCTAAATAGCTCAGCCCTCACCATTGGTGGGGATTGAAGGAGAGCATTACTTGGAGCTGCTTGTTTTTCTGTAAAAAAGAGATGACAGCAGAACAAAACAGAACTTTGAGTCTCTTCACAGTCTAAAAGGAGCACTGTGAAGTGAAGTAGGTTTTTTGCATTGTTGCTCCCATCAAAGAACAAACCATTTGTTTTGAAATGAAGAACCAAACCAGACACAGGGTGATCAATGCACATTGCTCTCGACTATTTGCTTTTCTTCCCTCTTCTAACGATTCCTCCTACAGCATCTCTTTGGTCTTGTCCTTCTGGTATGAAGAAAGCACAGCAGCCAGAGCGTTCATTCAGGAGACTGCCTGCTCCTCATTGAGCTGGGAGAGACCTTTGGACTCATAATTGCTGCACTTCAAGTGATGGAAACCAAAGTTTTGGTCACAATACATGAAATGCTATGGAAAACAATCTGCTGATGTCTTTTGTGTTTCCCCCTTCTCTCTTCCAAACGTGGGGTTTTTTTTCCCAGGTGTGAACAGATACAGATATTTATAGTAGGTGTGGTTTTAGTATATGAAGCATTATCAACTTTCCAGCTAGGAGCTTGAGTTTTCCAAAAACCCAACTTTCCCTTCTCTGCTGCCTTCCAAAATGCCTTCAGGTCCTTTTATATTAAGGAAGAAATCTTGCAGAAGATCTAAGCGCTTCTAGTAATGCAAGTTGAAAAATGTAAATGAAGGTTATTCAAAACAACTTCAGCAGATTAGGGGTGGGGGGGATAGAAATGTGCTGTGACCTAACCTAGATTTTCATGGACTTAAATGCATATTTGGGAAGGAGACTTTTAAGGAGGTAGAGTGTTGGCCAAAAAAAAGGGAAGAGATCCTTGTACAAGTGGCTTTGCATTCTGAGAAATCTCTTCTCTTAATGTTCTCCAAAACTTGTCCATCAAGTAAAGGATATTATATTTTCCTAACCCCAAGAGAGATTCTCATTTCAAGACTACTGTGGTAACACAGTTCAACTTAAAGATTTTACTCCCTATTTTGTATCCATGTTCTAGATTGAATTTTGTGGCTTTGCACAGGAAGAGTCACAGTCTTCTTTTCTGTCAGTAAGATCAATGGCCAGTACTGTGGATGTGATTGGCTTGTATTTTACTCTTTTATTCTTTTTTTGGGATCTGATTTTGTTGCTGCTTATTACATTTAATGTTTCCTGGTTAATAACTTGGGTAATGTGATGGTAGAGTTCAGCGTGCTCTAATTTTCCCCAGATGAAAGGAGACTTTTTTTTAAGGGGTTACGGACTCGTACAGGATTTATGGAATTCTTACTTTTTGGACTCCAATTTGAGCATTTTCAAGCTAGCCACCACCGAGGAGCTGTGTTTGTGCTGTTTTGTCTGGATGTGAGAGTGGCAGCGATGTCTCTTTGTCAAATGAGTTCTGCCAACATTTGAGCTGTGGGAATTCCTGTGTCGTGCTGGAAAGCTCAGGCTGATTGCATATGTAGTGGGCGAAGGGTAGGACTGACTGGGAATGAAATTGTGATCTTATGTAAGAGGCTCTGGACAGCGGTCCAGAGTGGTGACAGTGGTCACCCGGGTATTTTTCACTCAGGATGCTACAAGTACTCAGTTTGCGCTAAGTTTTGGAGAAATCTTTTTCAGCCCTGCAGTGCATTCATGGGCTGGAAAAGTCTATCTTATATTTTGATTTGCAAATTTGTAATTAAAACCTGGAAGCACAGTGTTTGGCAAAAAGTTGTTTGGGCATGTTTGTAAACGCAAGCAAATATCACTGATGATCTTGGAAGCGGCTCATCAGCTGGTTCCACCACACATTTCAAGTGTGGGGCCTGCCTATACCTATGTATCCTGATGGATTTTAAAAATTATTCTTAAAACTTGCTGTGAGACTCACCCACATGGGAAAACCATTGTCCTGTCTAGTTTTTATCATTATTAGCTTCAGGAATTTGCCACAGAACATTGTGCTAGAAGAAAGGAGAAGGAATACTAAGTATTGCTCTGGAAAAACAAGTTATGTGTGGATTTGTGGGGAGTTGTTCTGAGACTCAGGCATGGCTGAATTAATGGTGTTGAAAAACAGCTTACGGAAAAATATTGCTTAATCCTATTCTGGGATATTCTGTTTAAAACCTTATCTAGTCCTGGCTAGAGTAAAGTGACTGATTTGTAGTTCTCATGATGAATAAAATTGAGCAGACAATGAGCCTTTATTCCCAGAACTGCATTTCTAGTTAAGATAAAATCATTGTGGTGTACCTATAGGAAACCAACATGTTTTCTCTCCGCTACGAACCAAGTGAAGAAGTTTGATCCTTGTTAGTTGTTCTTCTCTGATGTAAAAAAGTGAGAAAGGGATGTCCAGTACCCAGGTCCTAAATATGCTCTGTCCTTTGGAACATCTCAAGTACAAAATAGAAATGTTTAGATCAATTTTATGAAAACATTTTACAAGTGAATTGGGTTGAGTAGAATGGAGTTTGGTGAAGTGTGTTTGTAGAAAAATGATTTCTCTCTTCCCCTCAACCCACATTTCACACAGGAATATAATAATCTGTTTGATAATGCTTTTTCCTCTTTTTCTGACTTTAGAATATTACTGTGTCTTTGGCCTGGGGGAGGAAAGGGGATAAATTGTTGAGTATGTTGTGCCATGTTGCTTTTCCTTAACTTATACTTGGTGAATTCAGAGAACTTCAGAGCAAGGACTACACAGATTATTTTGATTTCATATTGTACAGAAAATCTCATGATGATTAAGGGGCCATGCTTAGCAGGAGACAAAGCTTCCCAGATATGTGAGCACAGAGGTAGCCACTGCCTGCTTTGATGGGCAGCAGCAGATTGCTTGCAGAAGGGTGAAGGAATTGTCCTGCAAGTTAGCATACCAGTTTTAAGTTGGTTTTTTTTTTTTATTGTTTTGCAGTATTTTTCTTCTTTTCAGTAGTGAACTTAGTTGCAGTCTGCACAAGGGAACTGACTCATATGTAAGGAGGAAGCAACAGAGTTCTTTTGTCCTCTTACTTTTTCTTCCTATCCTTTTAAACTGAGAGATGCTGTGCCTTTTCCATAGTGCAGCGTTGGGGTGCCAGCCTTAAAGACCTTGGTTGGTCCAGGTATTATACCCAGATATTTTGCAGATAATCCTCTAGAAAAGCACCATTTGTGTACTTTTGATATCATCCTTGAGATTTATCAAATACATGTTCATTAAGCATACTTTGTAGAATAAGTTTTCTTTCTTTATAAGGGTGTGTTTACAGTAATTCACATAACAACCTCCCATTAGTCTTTTCAGTTTTTCCTGCTATAAAGTTTGTAATTGCTCATGTTGTTACAAAACAATCTTTAGCAATTTCTTTAGTATTAGAAATGTGAAAACAGCTTGATAACTGTGATATAGGAGTAAAATTAGAATTAAATAAGACGGGAGTCCTTTTTAAACTGAAAAGCTTTAAGTAATAAAACTTCAAATTGAGATGAACAGTCTCAGTCGACCAGCCATGTTTCTCCAATATGCTGATCATGGCCTGATATGAAGCTCTCGAGACAGTCGAATTACTGAATTAGGAAAGAAGTTCCCCTTGGGATGTGTTCCCAAGTTTTGGTAAAAGTAATAATGATAGTCATATCACTTACTGCAATGGTTAAGTGCAGCTGACAAATAGGTTGCATTGGGACGTATTTGTTTCATGGAGAGGTTGAGGGAAATGTGCTGGGCTTGTTGCGCCTTAGGTGAAGATCTCTCTCTGGTTGCTGTTGTGAATCAGAAGGAAAGCTGCTGCATGCCTTCATGAGGTGCTTCTCCAGCTGTGATCTGCAAATCATGGATGTCTGGGAGGCCATTGTGTACCCTAGAGAAGTGATCAGTGGTGATTTTCTGAGGAGTTTTTGAGGGTTGATGGTAGTCTCCTGCAACATGGTAGGAATCCGTGGGTTACACAAAGCATGGTGGCTGTTGCTGGTCACTTTCCACAAGAGCACCAGGAGCTTGACTAATGAGATGATTTCCCTGGTGGTGGTGATGAGCAGACTGCATCCTTCTACATTAGGCTGCCCAAAACGTCTCTTCCACAGGTGGCTGTGTCCTTCCTCTCCATCGCCGCCGGCAACACTGACCTTCGTCTGCTGCTTTTCCTGCCATGCTGCTGCTCAGCTCTTGAGATGGCTCTTCCAGCATGACACTGGGGCTCTTCTCGATCTGACACTGGCAAGAGTGACATTGCAGGGGCAGCCTGAGGACTATGCACAAGATTTCAGTTCCTTGCTTTTTCTTCCTCCCAGATCTAATTATCTGGTCTTCCACATTCCTTTGAAAAAAATGCTGATGAATATATGAATAAATGGTTTGCTAGACCCTCTGGACTAATATTGTTACATGATTTTACAGGCTTTTGAAATCAGAGATTAATCCCTGTCTCTAAGAGGAGGGAGTGGTAATCCAGTTGGTCTAACAGAGCTGAATATCTCGCCTTTGTTAATTTATCCCTTCAAAGCAAGGGGATGCCCTCTCACTGCACATACTTGCTTGATTTCTCTAGTATGTCTACTTCAAAAGCTCATTCAGAAAGGTACCAAATCAGCGTGGTGCCATGGCGCTTTGAAGCAGGTTCAAATTGCTGGCCAGTCAGCTAGGATTTGGGGCTCCCAACAGGCTTGCGCCTCTGCAGACGAGCTTGTTTGCGCTGGGGCGTGTTAGTGTGGAGATCGTATACGCTTGTATTGTGCCCCAGAAGTGTATCTCAGATGCAGAAAGGGGAGTCCTTTAATGTTAAAAATACCCTGATTGATTCTCCTTGGAGTCCAGGGACTTAGGGATGGAGGGGAACCCACCCAAAAAAGCAATCATTAAAAGTGAGTTCTTGAGAAATCATTTTAATATCAGAGATGAAATTCTTGTTTGCTTACTGTCCTGTTGTTAGTTTATTTAAAAGCTGCAGTGATTTTGGCAAGCTTAGTGTATTAATTTTGCCACCATTTAGATGTTCTGGCATAAGGTAGCAGAGAAAATGCAGGTTAGTGTGGCTGAGAGCCTTGAGAGTTAAAATCCAGTTAATCTTGTACTTATTGCAACAAATACCATTTCCAACCCCAAGATGGATGTACAAAATGTAGCCTATGAATGACAATAGAAGAAGTGTTTTAGCAGCTGGAGGTACTATTAAAGCTCGCCTTCTTAACCTGTTGCTCAGCAAGGAAAGCCTTGCGTAAGGCTATGTCGAGCTCCCAGATTTCCAGAGAGGATTTGCTGGATTGTTGTACTTTTATAAAAAGCCCTTTGAAACATGCCCAGAATGGGTCACCCAGTGGGGGTTATTCGTGGAGGACGGGAGGGAATTGCCACCCTGTAGAGAATCTGGGCAGCTCCCTGCAGGGAAGTTCAAGCTTAAGGATCTTATTGCTGTACAATATTGCACGCAAAGTCATGTTTTGTCAGTCATAATCACAGGATAATTTAATGACTAACTCTCCATCATCTTGTGCCCATTGGAGGGTTGTGTAGGTGCGTAGGGGTGTATGAAAAGGGATGAGCTTTCTGGCCAGCCTGGTAAGGCACCAACTCTTGCCTGAACTTCAGCATGTGTGCTGCAAGGAGTTACACTACCTCTTGCTGAGCTGGGTTTGGTGGAGCAGGGACCGCTTTGATGTCTGCCAGAGCATGGTCTGTGGATGTCCTCATCCTGTAGGGTGGGAAGAGCGGGAGCCCACAACTCCTAAACTCTATTTTGTTGTGTTTTGTCTCAGAAATAAATATGTACTTGTCACCTTTTTTAGCCACAAGGAAACAGTTATTAAACAGAGGAGGTGGAATGAATTATTAATGACTTACTCTTCTTTTAAAATCTGAAAGCAGCACTTAAATCTTAAGCGCTTGAATACAGAGCTGTGATCTTAGATGAAAGGTTACTGGCAGGAAAGTTTGCTTTGCTGCAAGACCCAACTTGCTATTTTTCTTTATTCTTCCTTCATGTTGTTTAGTTTATTAGTTCACACTGTTCAACTATAGATTTCACTGAATTTGCTTAGTCCTGACTGTTCACAAAGTGTTATTTTCAAAATAATACTTCTCCCTGATTCCCTACCAAGGGAAAGGTTGTTTTGTGCTTTTGCTTTTATATAAAAGCAGGTGATGGAGGGAAGAGCCTTTGAATGCATATCAATATCTACATTAAGCTTAGGGAAGAAGGAAACGGCAGAATACGAGCAGACATTTAAAGGTTCCCTTGAATTGTTAAACAGTGATCTGTTCCCATTGCCTCTGGCTCTTCTAAAAATAACAGTAGTGTGTGATGAATGAAAAGTGATAAATATTTCATGGAAAATTGATCATGGATTGAGACATTTCTCAGTGAAAAAATTCTGCATGTCTTACATTTTTGGTGACTGGTGAGTCTTGTTTGCTGTTCGTGTTTCTGGATGTTTTAACTGGATCTGCAACCCTAAAGAGGGTAATCAAGATGAAATATTTGCTTTGTTTTTATTTTATTTTACCTTTAATTCCCTCCCCCTTCCAAGATAACACTTGTCCTATAGCTGGAGTGCTCTGACACACCTTGTCCTTGACTCCTCTTTTCCAACAGCTTCTTCTGAGGCCTGTTAGGTGGATGTGAGTGTTTGCTGGAGGAGTCACTGCAGACTGTTTTGTTAGCGGCAAGTTTGCTTTGGTCCACATTCCCTTGTTTTGGGTGTGCTCCGTACTGCGGAGTTCCCCAGAGTGCTTTATGCCAAAATTTACTTTATCACTGAAGGGGAAATAGATGTCCTAAGTCCTTGCCTAGCAGTCACCTGCATTCCTAGGATTTTGGGAATTCCTCTTCTGACACATGATGCGTTTATCAAGATCCCAGAGGCTCTTCCCCAGCATTTATTGGTTTTTCAGGGCTCAGTTTTGTCTTTGGGCACGGGAGGGAATATTGTGTGAATGACTTGTGCAAGGATGTCTAAAACATTGTAGCAGTCTCCTGATGCTGGCCTGGAGAATTGTCTTTAGTGGATTAAATAGACCTTTCCCTTTCCTTCCCTTCTTGTTGCTTTCCACCTCCCTGCTTCCTGCCCCCAAAAAATTTGCTCCAAACCCAAAAATGATTTAGTCTGAGACATAGTTCACTAAGTATACAAATAAAAATTATAACCCAGGTACTTCAAGCTGAAAAGCCCTGTTAGCAATGATGCACCAAGTCAATGTGAGAGTGCTGCCAACATGTAATGGTTTAACTTTGTTTTGACTTGTTAGATGTGTAGGCCTGGAAAGATCAGATGTTGTCTTCAACAAATAGGGTCTTTTGAGAGCTGGATTGCAGCGTGAGCACTCCAGTGTCACTGGTGTGGTTTCCTTCTGTGTGCCTGTGCTTTCCTAAATCATGGACTCTCCAAACTTCTCAAAGAGGACCATGCAGGGATATCCGCCTCCATCCTCACCTAATTCCTCTTGCCACCAAGCAGATGTGAAGTAAGCATTTTCTGTGCCTCAGATACATTGCTAAGTTAATTCATATTAAAGCCATTTCATTTATGTTTCTGCTTGGTGCTGGCTTGGCATTTGCCCCTTGAATGACTTGATTTGAGGTCTACCTTAAGCCGGTGTCTCCTTTAACTTGAAGCAAGTGGTTATGGTTAGATAGCTGCTCCTTTGGCTTGACTAATATCTTGTGATTTAAACTATTCAATCATTACTACTTTTCCATCTGTTTTCCATTCAAGAAATTGTGTAATATTGGATGATTCATTCATATTTGATTAGAGATTTCATTACAAACTGATCTTAAGTTTTTATGATCTAATAAAACTTTTGAAATCATTGACTCAAAACTGTAATTGTAATATACGGAATACATGTACTGCACATCTTAATAATACATTGCTAGGTGGTTTTTAAGCTGTTATAGTTCTTGTTAGTGAAATATGTAAGGTGAATTTGTTTAGAAGTTTCTAATGAAATTCAATGACTGACCTTTTCCTTCCACAGGTTATTGTAGTAGTTCTCCAGGTGGCACCAAGGACCAAACCACTGGTGAAATTTAGGTCAAAACTTGACTTCCTTAACCTTAGACCTGCTCATAGACAGTTGCCCTGTAATAATATTGATGAAGGTCTTGAAGGTCCCAAGTTGTCAGGGTATTGTGTATTGGTTATGTGACGTATGGAAGGCTTTTATTTTCACTAAAGAAAGTGATCTGCCACCTGTATGAATATTGTTTCTTAGATTAAATAAATGAATACAATTTTTTCCAATTTCTTGATTAAGCTGTTGCAATAGTGTGTTAAAAAAAGTATCAAGGACTACATTTATGCTTTATTTCTCGCTAATCTAAGACTGTCTTAAGCTCAGTTGTATGTAGTAAATCTTGGATTTGTGCTTTAAACATTTTGGGCAAGTGTTTTATTGGAAAAATATCAGACCAAGCTATTTTCTGCAGTACTTCTCTTGATGTTTGGTGCCTGTATAATGTATGAGAAAAGGAATACATAATGCAAAACTGGTCAAAGTAAACCAAACTACTTGATTATGTACCTGTGAAGGAAGCATATCCATGTTCTGATTGAATTATTTCCATTAAGCTTTGCTGGGCAGATTGAATTCCTCCAGTCAGGGAAAGGAAAATCTGTCATGAATTCAATTAGCAGGTTTGGTTTGTTCATACATTTTGGAGGGAGGACAGGGAGGGATGGACAGACTCAAAAATGTTTCTAGGGGGGTATTTCTCAGTTCACTTTGCACTTGGAAAGTAGTTGCAGCTCATCAGTATCGTTCTTGGTAACACAGATCCTGTCGCAAATGTTGCCAAACGCTTTAACTGAAATCTTGCACTGGAGGATTAACTTGGATGTTTGTACTGTGTTAGAGGAACTAGACAAGCACCTTCTACATGGATAGTGCTTTTGTGTGACTGTTGAAGCTGGGTTGTGGCTTCATGGCAAGTGTGTCACCAGGATACTGCAGGCAGCTGCAGGAGGAGTCAAGTGAACACAGCAGGGAACTAATGACAGTGCAGCCATTTGGTCATGAAGGTAAATGAATGCTTTTGAGAGAAACTGGATGATCTGTGTTTGACAGAAGCTTCTTATGTGGAAATGGGCAAATGCACACTGGCTGGAGATCAGGTCTGGTCTCTGGCTGTGCCAGTGGTCACAGCGATGGAAAGGAGTTTCCAGCTGATGCACAGATGTTTAGGAAGGTAGGATGATATGGTTTTCAGCAGGAAAGATGAATTTGGAGATGTAGCCTCATAAGATGGAGTGTGGGAGGGTTCTCTCTAGTCATTTAGAGTTGTGTGTTGCTTTGTACTAAAAAGGTCAATTATGAATCACAGACAAGCACACCTTTTCCCATCCACAGGAAAAATAAATACACAGGTGATTGCAAGTGCAAGCCTCACCCTTGCAAACTCTGCTTTGGAAATGGGTGGGTTTAGTGAAGTTCCCTTGTCTAATAGCAGCCTTGAGGCCATGACCTGTAATCTCTGCATTGCAAATGAAAAAAAAGCCAATTACCTAGGGATGAAAGCCACAACAGTCTTTGGATAATGTGTAGAATATCCTCAATGCAAAATCAGCACCATGGGAGTTTTTAATGGGAAAAAGTTGAAATGGTGCAGGGAAAAGAAGTGGCCATGGTTTGTGTGTTGTTTTGTTTTGGAGTTTTGATTTTGGTTATTTTTTCTTTTTTTTTTATTTTAAAACAGGCTGAGTTATTAATTCCTGTACTTTCTGTGAACTTGGAACATTTTGGCTAGACATCTCCTGATAGCCACTATTCTTAATTGAAACAAGTGTAACCTTACAGCCTTTCACATGGAGGCCCTTGGGAGACCTGAGAAAAATACTGTGTTCATACCTTATTTTGTCAATTCAGTAAGAGGCTAAGGCTTTGCATCTCACAAGTCTATCATAACTAAATGCAGTTAGTGCCATCTGAATTCTATTCTAGTACCCCAAGTCAACCTCAGCATTTACTTTTTCTTGAGTTTGCAATAAGCTGCCCTATGTATACCTTTCTGCAAATAGAACACAGTGTCACGTGGGTAGAAATAAGGATTGGGGATGGAGAAGTGTTATCTTGCCCATACGTGGTGTCAGCAAGGCCAGATCTGGGCTTACTCTCTCTTACTGCAATATGTGTCGAAGCAGCTGCTAATTGTGAAGCTTCCTTGGGCACATACGAGCATTGCCTTTAGGGAAGGGAGGTGGGACAGAAGGTCCATCCAGTGTACTGCTTCAACACCAAAGGGGACCTGGATGCTCCAGATTGAGGGAAATGCTGGATTCTATGAGTGCTAAGGGTTGTACTGGGGGGCACTGTACAGCAAAGCTCCACCACAGAAGACTCTGCAGTGACTGACCAGCTCTGGGTCAGTGTGTTTCAGCCTGTCCTGACCTGTGGACAGACTTCCCCTGGATATTGCCAAGGGCTCAGCCCGGTTTGAGGGATGGCTCCACGGCAAAGGGCTGCTGACCCCAGACCATGACTTGTCCCAGCATAAGTCCCACCTGGAGCTCTGTCTGTTCCACTGTTCCCTGTGCTGCTTTCCCCACTGTGTGAGTCCATAGCCCTGATGTTCTCCTGTCCCAGGTGTGGGGCAGGAGAATGTTCATAGCGGGCTCTGGGGCCCGCAGCAGCAACAGTTGGTTGCCTCCACTTGTGCAAGCAATGTTTGTTTGGTCCCCAGACCAAATGTCTTGGCCACTGGGGTATTAGAGGAGTGGACACCTTTTGGGCATGCTGCTCTTCAGTGAAGTTGAAGCTTTTCAAGGGAACACATGAAAGCCCAGTGTCCCAAGTCCTATCTGCTTGATCATCCTTTGCTCTCTGTATCAATGATAAATATTCATACTACAGAGCTGCTTTTCTTATTTTGCTGCATAGTTGAAAAGAAAACATTCCTTAGTCCTCATGGTCATAAATGATGTTCTTGTTCCCTTTTGACTTTGCAAAGCCACAACACCTGAAAGTGAAGGCACTGGATTTTATTCCATTTTGTTTGCTATTGTTGTAGTTTTTGTAGCTCATAATTTTTAAGGTGATGCTTTTCTCGCGCTGCTTGGGAATGCAGAGAAGAATGACTGAACTGCAATAGAAATCCACAGAAATTGAGATACAAATTCGCTAGCATAGGTATCATTATGTCCCTTTTTTAATTTGCAAGATGGCTTTTACTGGTACGAAAGAGGATGAGGGTAGAGCAGGAGCCTTTCAAATGTCTTGCTGATAATGTAGGGCTTGCAGGATAATGGAGTGTGTAAGCAAGATGGTGTTTTTGTTTTGCTCTGAGCCGAGATCGGCTTTTGAGAGTATATTGTGATCACACACACAACTTTGCTTTGCCAGGTCTGGTATCACAGTGAACGGATTATTGCTGCTGCTAACCTCTAAATAGCAGACAGCGTGAAGGCATTTGCCCAGAGAGTGCTTGGACTCCAATGCCCAGGATACAGATCAGGCCAGCCACTGGGTGGGGTTTTACTCCTCCGTTTCTGAAATTGATCTTTGATGATTGGTGCAGTTTTCTGTTAGTGAAAGGTAGTGATTTGAGGTCTCAGGATCAGCAATAGGTTTGCGAAGGTGTTTTGTGATTCACTGAGAGGTAAAAGCGAGCAAAACTAATTCTTGCTCTTCCAACAGGAAGTCAGGGAGCTCATGTGCTTTTCATTTAAATTTGAAATTTCTTAAGATGGTATTAGACCTGCCCCATCTGTCTCAGTCCAGGTTAGATGACAAGGGATTTTGATTAACTGAGCAGTACAGTTCGGCTGATAAAACCCAACTCGGAGAGTGACAGTAATTCCCTTCAGATAATACCCTAGAACACTCAAACATGTTACCCTCACAAATGTGACATGCCTCGGTCCTGGGGTCCAGGAGCATGTTGATTTGATACCTCCAAATATTAAAAAAAGAGCATGATTAAACAAGTGGCTGACATCTAAAAGCATCAGTGAAACATCCTCTTCTGAATGGGATTATATGTGATTGTCTACCCTCACTGAAACACAGCCCAAGCTAGAAGCGCTTCCTGCTCTGAATACACAAGAATAAAAACGCTACTTTAGGAATCCTGCTTTCAGTTACACAAACTTGCTTAAAATATTTATTTGTGCAAACTTGATTACTCTTTTTTTTTGAGTGGAAGTTATCGATACAGATACTGAACAGGACTGGCCATGCTGCATTGTGGCAGCCACAGGGTGTTCTTGAGCAGGAATAGAGGTGTGGAGCTGGGGAGAAACGCCCACCTCTGAGCTTGAAACTCAAACAGATGGTGGTGTTTGGGATTCCACTCCACTGGAAGTGTGCATATGAGGGTATTTAACCTCACAAATTGTGTTTTGGATTTTAAAGCCAGCTAAGATGATTCAGAGAGGATGGCTCCTCTTCTCCCTTTTCTACCTTTGGTAGTCTATAGGGTCTCAAAAGCAACTGGTTTTTCCTGGTGGCAGACATGTGCTAGCAAACTGCAAGTGAAGCATAGCCCCAAAACCACGTTTATAGAGATAGGAAAAGAAAAATTTCTTTCACGTTATTTATAAATCTCTGTTACAGGGATTTACCATATCTTGAAGAAGTGCTAAACAACATTTAGATCCCTGTCCTCTACCGTTGGCTGTGTTTTCATGCTCAGGAGTTAAAAGCCCATAGGAGCTGTGAAATATTATAAGAAAATAATATAAGAAAAAGCTGTGAAATATTATAATTAGGTATTATAAGATAATGCTGTGAAAAAGCCAGAAGGAGGGGGAAGAGGACTGAGTCAGGGCTGGGTCTGATATATCTCAGTCCAAACAAAAAACAAGAGAAGTTGGAGAATCATTGGTGAATGAAGTGGAGAATACACAGTGAAGATGATTTTTTACCTTGGCACAAGCTGCCGAAGGGCAGAGCCCCAGTAATGGTTCCAGGTAAAATTGCAGAAAAAAAAAAAAAGGGCTGGATTTGATAATTCTAAACCACAATAGGGTGTATATTAACATAACTAACCATTCACAACAGGGCCTTTACATGAAGTCCTTTGGAGCAGTCAGCATTGTATAAGAAAAAACTCCACCTTGTTGCTGGATTCTTACTGTGTGCATCTTGCTTATTAGACCTGTGAGTGGAGTAAAAATAGTACTTAGGCTTGAAGCTGCTTTATTGTGACAAGGTAACGTAGGTGAGCAATTTCTACCTGCAGCTGATCCAGAGAGTGGAGCTGAAGGATCAGAGCTAGAATGCTTTGTTTCTCTTTAGGTTCTTAAATGTAATTATGTTTAAACTAAGAATTACCCGTGCTGTCACTAGTAACGTATTGTCTCCTGAAGGGTGTTGTTGAAAGCAGCAGAGGGCTCCCCCTTCACAAGAGGGCTTGTGTACATTATGGCCTGGTGAACACTTGGTCACTGTAGCTTCCTGAGACGTCTGGTGGGGAGCTTCACTTTGTGATGTACCTATGTTGCCTTGAAAACTTTCACTTACATGAGGATGTACTCATTACGGGCTTGGTAATGGCAACTGTGTAATTAGGTTGAATGGAAAGTTTTTACTTTTGCTGCTTGAACTTTTTTTCTTGTGGCATAAAGTGTGGACTGTGATCACTGGCAACATCGCTAATGGTTCTTTGGGTGGGGGAAAAATTTGCTGCACAAAGATTTCAATTCACAAATTATCTCTTTGTTATTTCTTCTAAAGTGTTGTTTGTACTGCAGGGCACTCTCTGAGAAAATTGGGTCTCTGTGACTGATACTCATCTCAGTAATGGAGGATGGTAAAATCTTACTAAATCTGCTGGAATTTGGGAAGAAGTTTCATTTTGGGCAGGGCTGGAAGTGACCTGACTGTTAGTGTTCACCTCTTCTAACTCTCCTTCTCATGACCCATGCTGCTGTTGTTCTGCTCGCTATTCTTCTCCCTCTGGGTGGCCACTGAGTTTGGTAGACAAGAGCCCATGCGAGTGAGTTAATATCAGGTCTTTCTGAAATGGAAATGCAGGGGTCTTGTTTTAATCTTTGCTGCAAACACCCCTTAGGGAATATTGCTGCTTATAAGTTGTTCTGCATTTACCAATGCAAATTGTGTGAGAGCATTATATTAAACAACTAATTGACAATGCTAATATGCAACATATTTTAGCAGATGAGTGTTTCGGTGGCAATCAAAGCCTCCTCCCAGTTCTGAGATGTTTGACAGAGAACTTGTTTACTTAAGAAGGCCATGGTAAATTTGTGGAAAGTTAATAGCACCTTAACCAATACTCTAGCAAGTATCTTTCTGTATGAACAAGATGCAGATCTGCTGGTACAAAAGCACTGATTTCTTTCCAAGGTAAACAGGAGCTGTCTGAGGCCAAGATACATTCCAAGTGTTCTACCATTGTCCCTTGTTTCTGTTACATTGATGGTATTAGTAAAAACCTTATGTATTATTAATGCCCTGTAAATCATGTCAAACACACAGAAGTTCATCTCAAGTGTTTGACGGGAAAAAAATAGAAGGTGCTTTGATTAATAAGAAAAGCATGGTTTGTGGCTGCTCTGATCAACCACTACATGTTCTACATAAACTATTTCAGGTGGCTAAAGCTCCAGTTTATCATTGATGTTCAACAACCAAATTGTTGACCCTCAGAGATGATGCCCCCAGAATTTCTTGGGCTGGGCAGAGCACTTGGAACAACTAAACATTACTTGTCTACTATCTGAGGTCTAGCTTACCTAATGATGCTAACAATAAATAAAGAAATAATCCATTTGGAGACCTTGAGGACCGTGGTGACTACACTCCAGTTCATGAGCCATCATCATAGCCTGGTCCAGGCTGCAGAACAATGCCATTGGTATGTGCTGCAGTTTCGTAAAGGGAACTTTTTCCTTCTCTGGTCCAGGGACAATGATCTTTTGTTTATATATCTTTTTATCTCAACTTTATTATTACAATATAATTTGAAAACTAGAGATAGAAGATGATGGTCTGGTTGGAGCATCAAACTCTTGGGAAGCTGTGTGATAGCCCTGTGCAGACGTACTGTTGAGTGTTTTGTCTTTTTACAGACGCTACAAGTGAAACAACATATTTAGAGTGAATAATGGGAAGAGGAAACCCTGAAATAACTCATTTTCCTGTTTTGTTCTTGAATGACCAACTCCTTTCTGTGCAGATGCTGATCTGAATATCTTCTGTGCTCTTTGTGGAAATGGTCCTGGTTTGCATCATCACTGGGTGGGTGTTTTTGATTTGACATAGGAAACACTCAGTTGTGGGAGAAGCATAAGTACTTGTCAGTTCTGATTATTTTCTTTCCAATTGTGTGTTTGTTGGGTTGTTTTTTAAGGGAGAGGAGGATGTAGAAAAATCAGTACTGGGAAAAAAATAGAGTAATCCTTAAAATTGCAGAGAATGAAATTCTCTAAAATTTCCTTTCTAGAATGACAGCATAGGAAAAGGTTTAGCTTCTGTTTAGACTATTGCTTTACATTAGCCTTGATACACAATATGGTTGAGTCTGGACAGTGATAAGAGATGGAAATAAAATAGCAGAAAAGATAATGGCTACGTTGACACAAGTATCAAGTATTCTGACTAACCAGGCAAGGAACTTCATTTAGTTTGATGCGAAGCCAAATATGTATGGTATCTGTAATTGGCTTTCTCTCATTGTTAAGCAGCATGAGAGCCACAAGGCCATTTCACGTCATTCGCTGAAACAGGGAATTAGGTGAACCACCACAAAAATTGCCAGTTTATCTTGATTTAGGAACACATGGATTAATATACTCTGCTTTTAACTATTCAGTCCTGAAGCTAGGTAGTGAGCACCCATCATTCAGTATGAAAAAGAAAATAAGGTGATATTTACTATCAAAATACGAACAATACGCTCAAATACAAACTGAAAGAAAACAGCTCATAAATTACCCTTTTGCATAGGACAGGTAACATTCACACTAATAACACAGGAAAGAAAAATTGACTTTATTCCAGAAAAATAAGGTTTGTATTTTTGAGCAACAGAATTCAAGTTAAATCTTAGGAAAATGCTTCTGCTGTCAGACCATGTATTGCAGGTCTGAGGATGCTGTTCTGCCTTCCCAAAACATCTTGGTAAATGTTGGCTTGGGAGACTCACAACTCAGCTCAGCCTTTAATTATGGCACAGTGATTAGCACCTTCTATAACACATAGAATTTGCCAGGGTTGGGTGCCTGGTGGATTCTTTTTTCTCTCTTTCCTTTTTGCTCCTTGTGCTGCATCCTTTTCTTGTACCATCTTTGCACTTCTTTTTATAGCAGCAGCACTCAGAACTGCTTGGAAAGGACACAGAACAGTAAGAGGGTGACTGCCTGACCCGCTTCTCAGTGAGTGCTGCTCCCACAGATGGCAGCTCAGCAGTGAAGCTGGGAAATGTTTGCCTGGACTTATAAGCAGTTGGGAGATCACAGGCTTCCTCAAGATCTGCCACCTCCTGCCTCTGCAGTCTTCTGCAGACCTGATGCTCTTGAAGAAGCAAGGGAGTAGTGAAGGGTGCCTGAACTGGGAGCCTGGTTTCCCTTTGCTGATTCACGTGCCAGGGCTAGGCACAGGGCTGACACCGCCACTACCTCCAGTCTTTTTGTGGCCCAGGAGAAGAGCCCTTCCAGCCTTGTTTCTTGCTTTCCATTCAAAGTATTAATTGAAGCCTTGAAACTCCATGTGCCAAGAGTTATCTTGGAGAGTTGTTCCTACCTGACTTGTTACCAAGTGCTTGCTCAAGGAGGGTTTCAGTTGGCCTCTGCAATTGAGACTGCTTTGCATGTGTGTGCTTAACCTAAATATGACATTTGGTAGCTTCTGCAAGAGCAGCCTGGAATTCAGTTCACTTTCCTGAAAACCTTTCTGCACCACTTTTCAAAATACTGTATTTAAGACAACCCCTCTTCACTGAAGCCTCTTAAGTTCTTTGCAGCCATCTGGGTACTGAGTATCTGCTGTGCAAGTGTTGTGTTGCCTCTGTGTTGTACTTGATTTTGTTCTCTGTTGGTCCCCTTGGGTTGCTTACAACAGCCTTAAAAGCCATTTCAGGTACGCAAAGGCAGATTAAGCTAGTCCTCCGCCCTAATCTGAAGCATGAGATTTGACGGGAGCTTCAATTAAAGACATCTTTCCCCCTCTTCCCTAAGTATTCACTTAAAATGTGGTGTATTTGTATTCAAGGAAAAAAACATTTGTCAGATAAACTGTTTTCTCTTTGCAAGAACCCAGTTTCACCACAAGTTGTGTTCTTTTGCACAGACAGGGCACTTTGAAATTTTGATGCTGTTTGCTGGGTTGGAAAAGGCTTGCTGTAGTGCCACACCAAGAGATAAGCAGAAATGGCAGTTACTTGGCAACTTGCACATCATTGAACCAACCGCCCTGCCACAGGAACATCTCCCACTAGACCAGGTTTCTCAAAGCCCTGTCCAACCTGACCTTGAACCCTTTCCAGGGCTGGGACATCTACAGGGCAACCCGGGCCAGTTTCCCACCACCCTCCAGTAAAGAAGTTCTTCCTAATATCTAATCTAAATCTTCCCTCTTTCAGTTTAAAACCATTAACCCTTGTCCTATCACTATACTCCCTGATAAGTAGTCCTTCCCTGTGTCTCCTGTAGGCTCCCTTTAGGTACTGGAAGGGGCTATGAGGTCGCCCTGGAGCCTTCTCCAAGCTGAACAACCCCAGCTCTCTCAGCCTGTTCTCATAGGAGAGGCTCCAGCCCTCTGGGCATCATCAGTTTGAACCTCATTCTAGAGATCTGGCTACATGAAATTACTGATGCTGATTGGGGTAGGGTACAGGAGCTTGTTCTGTCGTACAAGAGAAAAATCACTTTTGAGTGAGGTGCGTGAGGTAACAGATGAATAAGAATCACATGCAATGTAGAAATCATTATAATACTAAGAAAAATTCTAGTCCTTTTAAATCAGCTTTAATCAATTTTTTTTCCCCGACAGTTCTAGAGCATGTTAGCTATTAAGTTAGTGCGCGATTCAAAACAGCCTTTACTCTCTATCCCAGGAAATAAGTTCTTGCATATGTCAAATTCAACTTCTAAGTAGCCATTAAATAATGCATGGTATTATTTTACACCTTTGAATTATAATATTAACTGCTATTTTATCTAAATACTACTTTATATCCGAAAGTCCAAGCTGTGCATCTACCGGAGAATATAGTTGTCTGTGAGTACTGAGGATGCTTCTAAAGGCAACATAGATGATGGAGATTAAACCCTTCTTAAATGTACCACCTAGTTAATGGATTCAACACTATAATATGGTTATAGTTGTGGGTTTCTGCCTCTTTACCGGCCACTGTTGATCCTGTTGAATAAAGGAGGGCTGTAATGTCACGAGTGTCATTATTACCTCTCTTCCTCAGGTACTGAGCATCTGGAAGATCTGCAGTCAGGAAGCTATTTGCCTATCCCACAAATGAGATAAACTGGGTTATTGTGGAAGCAAAGTCAAGCAGCTGTGTGCTGCATTAAGGCTGTGTCCAAGTGTGACACTCCTGGTTTTCACTACCATCCTTTATTTCTTTAGCTGTAAACAGATTTAGACTTCCTTGGTAAAGCGGTCTTGGAGGAGCAAGGCATTTTAAGTTAAACTGAACTTTTTTGTTCTTAAGCTATTGCAAACTAAATCTTAATGCATAAGCTAACTTTAAAACATTCATTTTCACAAGCAGCAGATATTTAGTCTTACACGTGCCAGATGGGTTTGCTGCTGGTATCACTTGTGAGATTATGGTCAAAACAAGGACAAATCAACTATAAAATTCTAAGACATTGCTTAATAATTTTGTGGTTTTCTTCCCGAGGACCAGTTAGTTGTCACATTGCCTTATTTTTGTCACTGTCAGTGTGGCTTGAAAAGCTTCTTCAAGCAATTGAGATTGGCTCACAATGAGAGAAAAAAATCTCGCAGTGAAGTCTCTCTCCCACTACAGGTTTAGTTTCATATCATGCAATGGCTTGTGACTACGCATTCATTCTGCTCTGATACACATGTTCTGATTATAAACTGACTTAAAGCAATAAACATATGCAGCTGTGTATAGACGACTCACTTATACTATAATAAAGTTAACTTCAGTTGTCATCTTAAAGATTTGGAGAACACTGGCTAAAATAACTGGAAGCAAATATTTTTATATTTAAAATTTATAAAAATGTCATTGCAGGGCATTGCTAAACTATTATGTAGGGTTTGTCCAAATCTTACCTCTGTGCCCTCTCTGGAAGCAGAGGATTGTGCATGTCACTCCCCCATTGCTTCCGATGTCAATATGTATAAGTGTTGAGTTTAGGGTGAGCAGCACTGGTGTCCATTTTTATTTATAGCCTAGAACTAATATTTTCACCACACCATGATGCTAAGCTTTGAGAAGTTGTCTTTATTGAAGTTTTGGGCACTATTAATGAAAAACGATGCTGGATGTTTTATGTGAAAGGTTTAGGGTGTACAAACCTTGAACGTATCTTCTGGCAGAAAATGTTCAATTTGTGATTTTATTTTAACTTGGGGATTATTTGCCTGTGTCCTCACTTGTGAGGCTCTCCATGGATGAGTGTGGTAGCGGTTGCATGCAGGCCGCTACCTGCTGCAGAGGATGGTGATGGGCGACAGGCGTCTCCCTGGGATGTTCCTTGCTGAGCATCAACTGTCCTCAACACTGGCCTTGCCCTTCACACAGTCCTACACCAGCCTTCTCATGGGAATTTGTAATCATACCCTAACCCACTATGGGGCTGAGGAGAATGAAGGACAGACACAGCTAAATGTCTTGTACAACTCTGGTGCAAGGTTTTGATGGTACATTTTTCCATTAACCATGGCTATTTACGTTGGGATGATACCACATCAAACTGCTGCTGGTTACGAGATCCTCAGGTTTGTGTATGACACAAGGGGTTTCAGAAACAACACTTAAGCATAAATCAAGGCAGATGGTAAAACTAAGTGACCTACAAAATATAACAAGTTTGTTCACCAGAAATTTACAGTACAAACAAACGTACTGTCACCTAAAAATACTGAGATGGCATTTCTGACAAAGTGTTGATGGTACAAGGAAGTCAAAGTTTGAGTAAGGCTAAGAATGAATTTTACACCAAATACACACTAGTGATCAAACTGTAAGGTATTTCAGTCTAATGTTTCTTCTTCCATGTAATGTTGTTTGAAAAGGTTTATTTAATTCTGTTATATCTATAAACAAAGCTGTTACAGCAGATCACCTAAAACGTCCTCTGTTGGTCAGGTGTCTTGCGCAAAACAGCACTACTTTGCTCTGTTTATATTCCTTTTCTCTGAAAAGAGGACCCAACAATTTGCGTTTTAAATAAAGTACTACTCTTGTGATCTGCTAATAATGGGCTTTTGTAATAGTCATTTCATGTGTGCATCCTTACGTGTTAGGATATAAGTTAGCTTCTCTTGCAGAACCGCATCCATCACTCCAGTCATCCCAGTAACCTGGCTCTTCTGTGTCAGCAGGGAGGGATCATGCTTCACTTGGATCATTTGCCATCCTACTCAAAGCCCTGGCCAGCTGTCCCAGCACCAAAGGGGCATGTATAGCAGGAGTTCCTCAACCCATCAAGATGTTAAAGACAGCTCCTTGCTGCTTCATCCCTACTCTGTTTTCAAGTGTCACTCTGGACCCCCAAGCACCTCATACATAAGTGCTATATAAAATTTCCCAGGTTATTTGCAGGGCTGGGGATCAGGAGAGAGGAGCTGGTGCTGTTTCATGGTATTCACCAAAGCAGGGCTCTGCAGTTGAAGCTTAAAGCTTACTACTGTGAGTGAAGCAAACTTGAAGCAAATGGGTTGTGAAGTGGAAACATGCAAATTAAAGCAAAATTACAGGAGAATTAAGCTGTAGTGATTTAAACAGCCTTTTTTCAGTATGGAAACACTGACGCAGGATTTAACATACTTTAAAATTTCTTGTTGTCTTCGTAGTTAAGATGGGTGGTCCAGTACAGACAAACAGAAATTGTTCTCTTTCTCGATCTTTGTGTATATAAAAAACCCTGTAGAAATGGAATTTTGGAAATGCTAAGTGCTATTCTTTGGGTTGGCTCCTTTGGCTCATCAGGTGAGAGAGCAGAAGGGCTTTTGTAGTCTTCACGTCCTGTGGAGTATGGGAGGTTTTTTTGTGGCCTCCAGGCATGGGCTCCTGACACATCAGGAAATGCGTGGTCTGGGATTCATCTGGCAACTACAACTATACACAAGCATACTCTCTCAGACTGCCATTAGATCATCTCACCTAGCTTTCCACGATGTTTTTAGCTAAATGCCACCCAGAAACATTTAGGTCAGTCATCTGGGAAGACAGAGTTGTGAACTGGGAGGAAGAAGATCCACCATTTTTCTTGGTAGTTGTTATGGCTCTTAAGCATCTTGGCAACTAGCTATGCTTCCCGTAGCAGAAAGACAGGCCTTTTACTGCAGCCTTGGAGCCCACAAGCACCTGGTATTACCTTTTAGCTTGTGCTTACATGCTGTAACCCAGTGGATTTGCAGTTTTGGGGGACTTACCCAGCTGACATCCTTCACAGTGGTGTATTCCCTGCTGTCTTGCTGCCACGGGTGTCTTTTCTCTGTGGTTGTTCTAGTTCTTCAACACACATCTTACATTTCCAGTAACTGGTTTCTAAGCTTTTGTTAGTGGTATTTAGAAGTAAAATTCCCTTTACGCCTTCTCTCTTTTCTTAGGATTTATGAGCAAGAAGATCTTTTTCAGAGGAGGATGTTCTAAAGAGAGCTAAGCAGCTCATTTTTACATATGTTGCTTTATGAATATTTCAAATGATCTGGTTTTCCTTGCAAGGATGACTGTAATCTTTTAGGTATACATTCTAATGGATAAATTCTTTGTTCTGTAAGAAGAAAAAAAAACAACAAACCACCATAAGTTCAGAATTTCTTTAAATGACTTAGCAGATTAAGGTAACTACACATTAAGAAGAAGTAATTTTATAAGGTATTTATTCTAAATAAGAGAAGTAGTATCTGACTTGATGTTTCTCATAACTTTATATTTAAAAACAAAACCTGTGGCATTGGAAACTTTAAAACAGAATGTCATTACAAAAGTAATAAGTACAATGGAGCTAAGCAAGCTCACAAGCAACATGCACAGGTGCTGTTTGTCTCTTCATCAGCAGCATTTTTTTTGCAAATTTGTTGCACAAGTGACAAAATGACAAAAAGTGGTTGTGTGCAAATAGATTTCTAGTATTTCTTGAAAAACATTGGCTAAGAATGGGTTTCATACACTTGCGGGATGAAGTTGTAGAATACACAGTCCTTCATTGAAGTGGCCTAAAAATAAAATACTATTGATGTAAAATGTGACTTGCTTGATAGAGAAGGGATTCATTGTGTATTGGTATCAAACAAGTATTTAATAAAGTTTTGGTAGTGTTTATCTGTTTAGCTTTGGATACCTTCTTTTAACAATTTTTTGCAAAGGAGTCTTTGAAGTAAATGCAAGAACGAAATGTCCCATTTTTGTCATGTTTTGGTTATTGTAGGGTGCTATAAGAAATGATACTTGAAGTCTGAACACAGACCTTAAGGGAGCCACATCATCCCTGTGGTCCTTTGTGCATTCCCAAATCCGAAGAGAGATGGCGTTCTGTTGATTTTACGGAAGTGTTGCTGTTTACAATCTTTATCAAAGATACACACAGAAGACTGCAAGTCAATGGAGAGTTTCATAATAATTCTTCTCGAAACCTTTTCAATAAAAGAGGAGGATTAATGGAAGATCTGCCTCATGGTCAGCTTCACCCTTCTCCCTTTTGTCTTTAGCTGAGAAGCGTTTCAAGGCAGTTGCTGGCTCTACCCATACAGTTTGGTGTCCAGCACAAATGTGGAAGCCCAGTGTGGGGCTCCTGAAAGTACCCCTATTGCAAAAATTAATGTCCTGCTGATGTTGATTTGTAGCCTCATTTCTTGATAATAACAAGGGTCTGTACTATTTCAGGGAAGTTATAAGCAAATCATTTTTGCCTCTACTTGTCTCTAGTTACTGCTAAATCAGCTACAACCTTCTTAAACTTGCTTTTAGAAGTTTTCCTTTTCAGCTTACCTCCTCTAGTTGTTCCTCAATTGCTTGTCTGGATGTCCTTTTTATTTCTTTGTTCCAGTTTTCTGAATAGCTTTTGTCCATATTTCCCGTTTATAATGAAGTGTTCTCTTGAGCCTAGGTCAGCTGAATCACTGAATCTTCTTTAGTTTCTTTCCAAAATCTTTTATCTTTTTGAATTGCTCTGAAGTCAGTCGTTGTTATTTTTATTTTATTTTTAGTTAAGGATACATATAGGATCGATCTCTATCCTTATATATATTTTAAGTCTCTCGCCTTTGGGCTTCTCACAACGTCCTTTTTCTTTTTGTAGAAGAATCAGACTACAGTCAGCCCCTTGGCAGAGAAATTAGTTGCCTGAACATAACTGGAGCAGAGTTGTAGCCTACTCCATAAGTAGGTAGGCATCATTTAATTTGCCACAGTTGGGAAACCCTGTAGTTGGGTACACACTCTGAAGTAGCTGTCCAACAGAAATAAGCCATCTGATCGCTGGTCTTCTGATGTGGAGCTGAAATGTGCCTAGAGTGTGGGACTCCTGAGCAATGCCTGCCCACAGTGGGAGGTCCCCATGCAAGAGTCTCTGATCTGCTTGCTCTGGTCAAGATCAGCTCTGGGTTCCCAAATGCATTGATGTCTGCCTGACTTACCTTAGATACCACTCTTAAAATTTCATAGAGTAGTTCATTAAGATTATGTCAGTCTTCATTCTCTTTGGTTTTACCATTTTTGGAGTTCTTTAGCTGCATGCCATGATTTAGGTTTTGTATTAGGTGGCACACACACCCTGTGGTCAGGCTGGGTACTGCGCAGGAGTCTGCACTGAAATCAGAGGAGCAGGGCATTTTATTCTCCAAACAGCAACAGTCAGTAAAGGAGATGCTCTAGTATTAAAAGTTTGGTTTAAGGAAATAACTTTGCTAGATGAACACAGTGAGAAAACCATCTGACCTTTCTTATGTTCCATGGGAGAAAACAACCCTTGGTGGAACTGTTTTGACAGAATCCAAGTTTAGCTATGATGATATTTGTAGTTAATTATATCAAGACCATGTTTCTTGTAATAAAACCACCATTTTTTGCATGAACTACAATCAAATGGAGTTTGACACTTGCGTTTTAAGCAGCAAAATCTAGAGTTCATCAGAGCAGTGAGGGAAGACTTTATCACCGCTTGCTTTGGTTGTAGTAGATGTAACCCAAATTTTATATAGCTGTGAATGATTTGTCTTCAGCTTGCACACTGCTTACGTAGGAAGTTTCCAGTAACGGGGTCAAAATAAAGGTGAGAATTTAACTTCGGTACCCAAGTAATGCCTGTCTGTCTACTTATCTAAGCATGCTATCGAGGCTTTTGAGAGTGATGACTGTAATAGAGAAGGTGATGAAAGTACGATAAAGGAAATACGATGGGGAAGTGGGAACTCATGTGGGTGTTTGTCCTTATTCATCCATCCATCCTTCTTTGGAAAAGGGTGTGTTGTTTCTCTGGCAGTACACATTAGACTGGGGAATGCTGACTGGATTTTTGAAAGCAAAAGCCTTGAGAGTGGGCTAACAGAAAGCTGTGGGCTACTTGCCCGTTTGAACATATGCTTGTCTTCTTGGACCAGGGTCTGGGTTTCTAATAAAATGCTGAAAACACTACAGCCTTTGAGCTATCCGTGAGATTTTTTGAGAGCTACTGAATGCTTTCCTGTTACAGTTCGCTGTTTAGCTGCTGGTTTTGCTGCTATTACCTTTTTTTTTTCTTTCTTTCTTTCTTTTTTCTTTCCCCATGATGGAGGAGATTGCATTGCACATTGGGGGCTTTTTCTATAGCAGGGAGGCCCATAACTGGTGGCAGAAATTAATTGACTAGCTTGTTATTAATAACCATTCATTTGTTTGGTGTTTAAAAAAAACAGAATATGTCTTTTTAAATAAAACTATAGTATATATCATGGGACTGGTAACTGCTAAGAATTTAATTTCACCTTGTCTTCTGTTTCACCTGGAGTTAACATACTGTGGCTTAATATCTCAGTAAATTGGTATGTTAGATCTTGAGCTGTTTCTTAAAGCTCCCATTCTCGTGGAGTCACCAGCTGCTGATTCCAGAGACTGCTGTGTTGCCTCTTCTCTGCTGTGCAGTTTTCCTTGGTGGTGCACAGACCTGGCTTCAGCAATATTTGGGCTGCTGCTTTTTCTTCTTTTAACAATAATGATTCCCTTCCCTTGCCTCAGAAGCTGGTAGGATGCAGCAGAGGCTGGCCACGGGCTCTCTGTGTGGTTTTGGCAGAGGACCAGCCTTCCTTCTCAGCAGCAGACAGGTGACTTTGATTGCCTAGCTTGCCTCCATGTCTTTAGGAAACTGACAGCATTTCCTTGTAGCCATAACTGCTTTTATCACACAACTATGGCTTGGCTGTTTACCAGCTGGCACCATCTCTACTCGCAAGCAAACCTTCACTTCAGTTCTCATCACATCATCTTGCCCACTCTGCCCCAAGATCCCCTCCCTCTAAGTGAATGGCACTACTGTGCTTTGACAGTAGTTACAAAGGGAAAACAATTCTTCCTTGATGCATCCTAAAGAAGAGGAGTTGTGATGTCTTCTGCTGTCCTGAAAGTTCACTGGTTAACTCTTGGCACTCCTACTCTGTTGCTAGTTCATCTGCTGGCTTCTATTCTTGCTGATATATAGGTCACTGTTTTACCGGGCTCCAGAAAGAGCCTCAAAAGAAGGTCCAGGTATTTGTATAACCCTAGCTTTGATGTGTATCCCTCAAACTCACCCATACATATCTAGCTGGGTAGATATTTTTATTTTTTTCCCCTCATGGTGAGTTTTTCATGTATAATCTCAGGATGAGACATGCGGGCTCCTGCTCTATCTCTTCCATGTGTAATTCTCTTTTCTGAAGTAACACTTTCCCTTGAAGGATGTTCATAGTGAGATTAGAGAGAAGCATGTGAGAAATCCGTGTGGGTTTGTCTCTTCAGAAGTATATCAGATCTTACTTCAACCTGCATTATTGTCTTGAGTATCTGGTAAGGGGAGGAGTTTCTTGTACTAACAGCAGTGAGACAGATGGATCAAAGAGGTTCAATTACCAGATAATACTTGAAACAAGGAGGCTGATGAAGTTATATTCCCAGGAATGCCTTTTAAAAAGGGATCTATGTTACTTGTTTTGTTTTGTGGATTTATTTGGATGTTTTTTCCTGTGGAAACTCAGGATTTTGGTTGTCTACCCCTCAGCATGCAAGGAAACCGTGCTGTATGAAGTCTAATGTAAGAAACAGTCCAAGGTATTTACACAATCTTGAATTCCATTATCTTGAATTTCAGTAAAAGCATCATCCCCGAAAAAGCTCATTTGTTAAAGAAGTTGCTGATTAAAGCAACAAGGCAGAGTAGGCCAGTGATTGAAAATGAGGCTGTGAAACTTAAGTGTCTCCTTTGGAGCTCCTCTGTCCATTACAGGCTTATCTGTTATAGACATCCATGCAATGGCTTTCTCAGAGGTGCTGTGACATGAACTCTTCACATTCTTGTTAATGACTTTTTAATTACATTTTGTGTGTTTGGCAGTTTTATTTGTGAAGTGTTTGGCTTTCCTGCTGCAGCAAGACATAATACTGAAGGTACTCAGGAGATCAGGGTGGTGCTGTAGCCCTTGGTCAAAAGAGTTGAAGTCATTTGCAGTACTTTAGATGGGACCATCAGGAATTTCTGTGGCCTGTAAGATTTTGATATTTTTATTTTTTTTCTAAACTCTGACACACATAGGTTGTGAGCAGGTAAACACTATTGAATGTTATTTTCTGTCCATTGTTGATGGATTTTTGTGGTTTTTCTTTTTCTTCAAGTAAAGAGACTTTTTTTAATGTTTTAAATCTTAGATGGAGGAAGTAGGATAAGTGGGCTGCTATTAAAGTTTTGGTTTTCTTATTGTCATGAATAAAATTTGTATGTAGATCCCTTGTAGGTTTCTTTAAAAATGTTGAAGAGATCTTTTCAGGGAAGGTATTACGATCAAAAAAGCTGGTAATAGAAATCCAGAATCACTGTGCCTTTATTATGTCTTCAGTTCTTAATAGTAATCAGCAAAAAGTTTCTTTGTAATGAATGAGTGAGTGACATTTAAAGCTCCATCTGTTGCCTACGGTGCTGTGCCTCACAACGTGTTTCAGTGGGTGATGGGATGATTAATTTTGGTTTCCATTCATGCCGCATGAAAAATTCTCATAGCGGGGAATGACTCCAGCCCTTGCTGAACTGCAGCATGTGTGGTGCTTGTAGGAAACCTCAGCTGCTGTTTACTCAGAGCCTGTGCGCCAAGAAAGGATCTGGGCTGCGTTTGCATTCACTCATGCAGCTCCATAGCAGGCTATGCTAAAATACTGGTGACTGTGGTGTATTGACCTGCCTGCTTTTGAGGGATGGCTCCGCGTTGCCAGTGCTGCTGCAGCTTGTTTGTCATTACAGCCTTGTTGCGAGCAGAGGACTGAAAGTGAGGACTGCTTTCTGATCTCAGGGTGAAACAGAGGCCTGACTTCTCCACCTCACTGCACTGTGATGCTTAAGCTAGGTGTATAATGCTAGCCCAAAATAAACCCACCTGGGATCTTGCCTTTGGGAGGGTAAAGGTAAGAAGTGAAGTGAGATAATGAAATGCTTCTCCTTGCTGTCCCACAGCACCCCACCTTCCCAGCTCTGCACATAGTCCTTTATTTTGCAGTACAAATTTATGGAGGAACCTTTATCTGGTGTGGTACAAATTTATGGAGGAACATGGCAGGGGTGTGCCTTCATCCTGCTCCCACATGATAGTTGTGATGTGCTACAGAGGATGTTGGTGTTCTGGGTACTGCCAACACAGGGACCTCCTGCTCCTACTACCTGTGTGGTGTCCTGGATGAGATTTGAGGCTCCCCTCATACAACCTGACAAAATATTTTCAAGAGCATAAGCTGAATATATAGCTGGTAATGTGTGTGGGAGTGTTCCCTTCACGTATTAATTGCTGTATATATTTGGGGCATCTAACGTGCTGCATATAAAACCCAACGAAATGTCAAGCACTCTGAGGGTGCTGCTCTGTCTCTGCATCAGCTTCATTCCACTTTACTCACAAAATAGGTTTCTTTGATCCTGGCACTGCAGTCAGATACTGCAGTTGCTTGTTTCTATTAATAGCTATGATCTCACTGTCTCTTTCGGTGAGTTTTGACATTTTGAGAAGTGGAAGCCCTGCTGGAAAAGTGTGCCTCAGCTGCCCAGACACTGTGCTGGCTGTGGAGGGGACACTGGCACTGTTTGGGCAGAGCAGGCAACTCATGAGAGGGAGACGACTTAAATCATAATAATTCAGCAACACTCAAGTAACACAAATCTTACTTCCAGAATAAACCACCACAAGCAGTCCCTTGGCTGTGCTTGTAGTGAGCAATTGCTCCTTGCCTCATTTCCAGGCTGATTTTAAGCAAAATCAAGACGGTGGGTTTTAGAAACAGCGTTTTGTGGCTTTGAAGCCTGCCTGCACTGTTCTTCTGATATGGCAAAGTCTTTTCTGCCAACATCAAACTGGTATGTGAAGGCTTTGCAAAATACAGGGAATTTTTTAAAACTTAAAAGCTGTTGCCAGACAGCAAGGGCAGTCCCTAGGAAATAAAGTCAGTGGAATAAACACATGATTTTTCTGCTCCTGCCCTGGGATGAAAGCAGCTGAAAACAATGTTTAGGGGGAGATCTGTGCACACACTTGCTCGATATCCCAGGTCTAGATGTTGTGCTGGCGTGGCTCTGATTGAGTGGGGTGGCATGGGGTGTGTCTCTGATGGCAGCATCCAAGAGTCTGGGGATGTTGAACATGGGCTCTTGCTTTTGTATTTATTTTTTTGTGTGTGCTCAAAGTGTGATATGCCAGTATTGGCAGAATCTGCCTGGAGGGCAATGCTTGCATTCCAGTAATTAGAAAGCTAACTCATTAGAAATAAAGCCCAAGTCCAGAGAGGATGGGAGATGGGGAGGCGGGGGAGAAGCTGAGTCAATAGTTTCAAAGCAGAGCACTGGCTGGGGAGGTTCTGCTGCAGCCATCCCGAGGAGCGTCCCCTCCCTGGTGTGCAGTGATTTGGAAAGGCACCAGGGACCGGAGCTCAAATGCTCTTTTATTGGGGTTTTAGGCACTCTGTCGCCTAAGCTCACTCTGTCACAGATATATGGTGGTATGTCCATACTCTTTATACTATTGGGGCTGGTGGGGCTTGTGTGTGTGTGCTGCTTTTTTCCTCCAGCCTCAATCAGATGCTTGTTCCCAGAATTTTGCAGCAGATTTTGGGAGGTTGATGTGATTTCTTCCTTAGAGCCAAAGGGAATTGCCAAGTAAAGAGGAGCAGGGAGGCTGGGAAGGAGCAGGGCAAATGCAGCGGGGGAGGTCTTGGGCAAAACGTTTCATGCACTTTTCATTTGAAGGTGACGTTGTATTTAAAATGTGAGAGAGGCAGTTTTCTCTGCTGCTTAGGTTAAAAAAAAAAAAACAAAAAAACAAAACCCCCAAAAAACAAGAAAAAAAAAAAAACAACAAAAACCCAACCAAACAAAAAACCCAGAAGAAACAGATTCTGGTAACAGTTTTTGATTTAAAAAAAAATGGTTTGAGAAATACTCAGCTTAAGTAAAGGTTATGCTGAAACAAGATTTTAATTTAAATCTTTGTTTCAAATATCCTTAGTCTGTCTTGTACTGAAATTTTTATTTAATATATTTCAGTGTGTTTTCAGGACTGAATCCTCTATTTTAGTTCTCTAAGTGCTTGCATGAAAATGCTGTATCAGAGAAGGGGATGAAAATACATTTATTACTGTTAGTTTTATTTATGTATGTATGCAGATATTTAAGTACTATCACCTTCCCCTAATCTCATCCAAAATGCTCAGTACCTGTAGAGAAGCTATTTTCCATTTTGGAGCATGGAAGAAATTCAGTGTATGACTGATCTGATAATGTGTTGATCTGCAGCCTTTATGTGAAATTATTGTAATGTCAAACTTTTTTTTTTTTTTTTTTCAGAAATTGCACCCTTGCTTTCAAGTTTAAGATTGTCAGTTTATTTACAGCAAGTAACACCTTAAATGTGTTTAAGATGACTTTCACTCAGCAGTGTTATGGGCAAGCTGCGAGATGTCAAATTTACAATCTCAACCACGAGGCTACTCTGTGCCAGCAATCAATGGGGACTGGAGTGCTTTAGGTCTTAATTAATGTACAACTCATAGGCAGTCCTTGATGCATAGCCATGTTTTATTTATTTTGGGAGGGGAGAAAACAGTAGAGTGTTTCTAACTAGGTATAAAAATAATGGTAACTTGGTAGTTTTACCATAAAAAAAAAATATCTCTACGTGCCTATGTTGGGGGAAAAAATAATAAAAATTCCTCCTGTTTTCTCCTTCCATTCCTACAGTGAAGGAAAAGGCAGGCAGAACATGAGTTTATTATTAATGATCACGATCTTGTCTTCTAATTCATGGGTTTGGCATTTCTCATTAAAACTCTGAATATAGTCTTTGTGCTTTTGCTAACGTCATGAATCTGATTGTATTAATATGTTCTCAAGGCAGAACTTATAAAAGCAATTTTCTAGTCTACCATAAAATATTCATAAGAATACAGGCTTTTTTGTTTTGATGATGTGTTCATTAAGCAGAGAAGGTTTTATTGTTTTCGGGAGGGCTCCATAGGTCAGAAGCACTCACCACTTCTGTGGGGAGCTCATGGCATTTCAAATAGGGGGACTTTGAGACTGAAATAGTAAAAGTCGGGGATGACGCAGCCTCCACCAAGACTCTGAATGGGAATTGTGGTCGTGATCTTTGCAGCTGGTGCCCTGTGCCCATGCATCGGGAGTTTCAGGGTGGATGAATCCCTTTGGACAGGAAATCTGAGGTTTCTTGACAAGTTTTCTTGGGACGTTATTCAGCACAGTCATTTATCACAAGTAATAGTGTATTGCTTCTAGCCGAATTTAGAATTATTTTAACATGTTGAAAGCTTTTATTTTCTGCTTTTAGGAAATACAGTGTTTGGATCATAAGGGTGTGTGTAGGAAAAAGCATGCAAGTTTCAAGGAAAATTGCATTCAGCCTGAATAGCTTTGACAATTCAGCAAGCTGTTTTGAAGGTAAATAGATTTACGTGAAGACTGGGTAAGCAGGAGCAAGCTACCTCTGTATTAGTAACGCTGACCTTTAATCCACATGTATAAAAGATGGAAGATGTTATTGCCAGGTGCTCAAAAATCTTTAACTGGACTTAAAAATAGTCAATGCATTTAAAAGCCTTATGATTCACAGACCGTGCTGCGCTGTTTGGTTTACTGACTCATTGGATTTGATCTCTAGGATTAACTGTTTTGAGCTCTCCTGGAGCCTTGGGAGCTATAAAGTTGTGTTAAATCATGTTCAAGATTACCTTTGGGGAGTTGTGGAGGTCTGGGGTATTTGTCTAAATTTGGGAGGGGGGGAAGTAATAGGAGAGCTCCAGCAACGCTGTGCTTGTGTTTGTATCGAGCGCTTGCCTGGACATTATTTCCATATGGATCCCATGCATTGATGATGGTCAGGTCTGTCTATGTTCTTATGTTGGAGCAGTCACTATATGTTTGATTTGATGGGATGAAACAGAGCTGAATTGTACAATTCTATTTCAGCCAATCTTTTAAAGGTGGATCTAATTTGTTCTGGAAAGCTGCTTTCCATGGTGAAAATAGTATGGCAGCCCCTGGAGTTTCCCAAGATTTACCACCTGATAAAATTGCTTCTATTCCACGACTAATTACTGGCTGTTGTAACATACAGTAATTACCTTAGTAATGCTCAGGATATAATATCTGTATGCGGCTGGTCTCTTTTTAATAGCCATAGTGCATCATATTCTCAAAGGTGGCTTGCTCTTGGCGGCTTCGTTTTGGTTTTGACCGAATAGGTATAAATACCTAGTCTGCATTAGAACTCTGTTTTATTCACTCTATCCCTATTTTCTGTAAGGATCCAACATAGTAATGGAATTTTTGCTGGCATGAAAACTTTACTTCTGTAGTTTTCCAAGATGCATCCCATTTCCCGTGTCTTGGGACACAGGGTGTTTTCAGGTCACACCTCTTGCCCCATATGCTGTGCCATTGGGGCAGGTACTGTATAGACATAGAGCTGTTTTGGGGTTACCTGAGCTAAAGCAGTACCCAAGGAATCCAAAACATTCTTTTGTCACTCTGAAATACTGAAATCCTGACAAACCTGGATCTAATTTAAAGCATGGCACCTGAGATAAGAACTTTCAGAAGCAGTAGTGTGTGAAACAACTCCACAGGGCTGGTTTCAAGCTGTTAGGACGCACTGGTGCGAAGGGAGAATGGATGAAGGTCTGTTTCTGTGTGAGTAGCTGCAACATTTGCCATAAGGATGCTCCTGGGAAAGGGGAAAGGGCTGAGCCAGGTCCTGACCATGTAGGAGAGCGCTGGCCGTTCCTCAGGAGGGTTTAGGAACATATTGTTTAGGTGAGTTTAAGGGGTTGTCTGTAAGCCTATCAATGATTCTAAGCAAGAGCTGAGAATTCTGAGTGTGGCTTTCTCCTTGAAATAGAATCTTAGGATGGTTTGGATTGGAAGGGACCTTAAAGATCATTGAGTTCCAATCCCTCTGCCATGGACAGGGCAGGTTGCTCAAAGCCCCATCCAGCCAGGTCTTGAACGCTTCCAGGGATGGAAGCCCACATCCCTGCTTATCTGGGCAACCCCACAGCTTATCTGGGCAACCTGTTCCAGTGTCTCACCACCCCTGCAGTAAAGAATTTCTTCCTGATATCTAATCTAAATCTTACATCTTTCAGTTTAAAACCATTATCCCTCATCGTTACACTCCCTGATGAAGAGTCCTTCCCCATTTCTCCTGTAGCCCTCCTTAGGTACTGGAAGGGACTATAAGTAAGGTCTCCCTGGAAATCCCTGACAGTGGCTTGGTGACCCGTGGCAAGGAATCCCAGCTCTGGTCCTGCGGGGGAGAGAGGGGAGCAGGGAAAAGGCCACAGGAAGGAAAACAATAGGGAAGTGGAGGGAAGAGGTCGTGGGTTGAAAAATAGTAACACTTCCAGTAATGTGACCTTTTGCAGAAAATGTTTCCATCCAAAAAGGAAAAGTCTCCTCCTCCTTGGCCCAAGCTGAGCCAAGGGAGGGGAGTGCACGCTACTCTTGCACGTGTGCTGTGCTCCTGTAGCCCTGCTGCCTGCTTCGGGAGGGACATATGTGACAAAGCGGGAAGCAGCCCATGCCTGCAGGGTGTTGTTGAGCAGGAGGGACAGCCTGGCAGGGTGTATGCCATGGCCCTGGGCTCAGAGAGCAGGTGGGTGGTATTGCTTTCCCAGCCTCGGAGGAGCTCCTGGACTCCAGGGATTCTGGAGGAACGATCTGCTGTGAGGTACAGGAAACCGTGGACTCTCTTCTCCAGAAACTTTAAGAAGTTCAACTCAGATAATTTGTCTGTATAGTCCATCCCCTCTTTTTTTGTATGTATATTTTCAAACAAAAGCAATAGCAATTTTCTTTACTATGCTTTCCATTTCCTACACTAAGCTGTATTTTTCTGCTAAACTCTATTGTGCTGCTTTTGAAGAACTGATGATGTTCTCCCTGAAATTGGTCTTGTGTAGACAGAGCAAAATTTTTGCGCTCATTTCTTGATACATGGTAATTTTTGTTTGTTTTCCAAGGACCTGTGATCTAGGATGCAGTTGCCTTTCTTGCAGCCCCTGTTCTTGCATTGTGGCCTTGCCCTTGGCAGTGCATTTTGGGAACACCTCAGATTTTTCTAAATTGCTCCACTGTTGTTGTTTTTTTTTTCTTTTTCGTTAAAATACTGTCTTTTCTGTGCCTCTTTGCTTTATTTAGCTACAGATTTTACCAGCATCAACTTCTTATGTACCAGTTACTGGCAAAACCAAATAATGGATAGCATTTGTGGAAAACCTATTAACACTCTTCCACTGGGATTGATGATACTAATGTCCTGATAGAGTTTGTAAAGGTATGTGTGGGCATTTACTGCCTATCGCTGTGGCTCTCTCCAGGGGGATGGCACAGAAGGGTGACAGTGAAGTCACTTGCATGACCAGGCCTGCGTGCTGTGTTCAGTGGTGGGTCCTCATTCATTTCTAACAATTTACAGTTGATTTCAAGTGACCTTTGAGGACACCCTGCTTGGAAGAATGCAGTCAGTCTGTTCTATGCTTCTGTCTTGCATCCATGAGAGGAGATGGTTGAATTCAGACTTCAGGTTTAATGGTCAGGCTTGAAGTGAAGTATGAGTTTAATTTTATGTAAAATTAAAGTTCTTCTTCAAGTAGTGTTTTTGCAGGTGGTGAAAACTGGTGATCTTAGTAAAACTTTTCCTCAAGACTTTTACAGTTCTTCAGTGTTTTCCATAGCTTTTCATTTTGAAATGGAATTTACTTCACCAACTGGTTCGTTTGTAGACAGAGAAATTAGCTTTCAGATAGTAAAACTGCCTGAGATTTGAAAAGGATGTCTGTCCTGCTGTGGCTGGCCTCGTGGTGGCTTGTACTGCTGGCTGCATAGTAGGTTAGCATCTCTACCCCCAGGAGAATTTCATAGCCTTTCCCAGGAGCATGTAGGAGCCCCACAGATTCCCAGGCAAACCTCGTGTAAACCTTCAATGTGCGGTGGGTATCTTATCAGATGTGTGAGATCCAGCTTCAGTGATGCTACTGATGGTCCCTCCTAACCTTCCACAAGCATATCTTAAATATGAAACAACAAAACAAAACAATTATTTTCCAGTTTTGTTGAAGCTCAATGTTTTTAAAGGGTTGGCCTCTTTTATTTTGCAGATGATGTTCATTGAAAGGTATCAGAAGAGTTATTGAGTGATTTCCCAGTACAGTGAGGTGTTGAATGTGGCAAATGTTTGGAGTACATGTGAAAAAAGAAGCTGTCATTCAGGTGGAATTTAGAAATTTTTAGTCATTCATGGGATGGCAGTATTTATTTTTTTTTTTAAGCAGAAACAAGCTAAGTTCAGTTATTGCAAAGGCATTTTTTGTTAGATATCTGTTGCTGCCCTTTTTTACAAGACCCTTGTCTTCAGGGTGAGAGCTTTTTTGCGGAAGCATAATCTTTACTACTCAGATAATCAAGGTGATAGCTTTCCCTTTTTTTCTTCTCTTAGCGTGCATCACTGACAATTAAGCTGAGTGCACATTGCTGTTCTCTGCTTTAGTCTTGGTTGTGCTTCAAGTTTGTCCCACTTAGAGTTTGAATGAAAGAGGCAGGTCTTTGCACAGTCACCTTTTGGGCACCGGCTTCCTATCAACTGCAGGCTCTGCAGCATTCCCACGCTGCCCGCAAGGCACATCTGCACCTTTCTGGTGGTTGCAGTGAGTTTGCAGCGTGCCTCTAAGTGCTTCAATGACAAAGTAGACTTAGCAATTCTTCCTAGATGCTTCATCACTCATTTGCTTTTGGCTAAGTTATTTTCCAAAAAGTGGTTATAAAGGATATAGCACATTGTGTTTTTCTGCATAAATTTTTAAAGTGGGAGCCTTGTGTTCCGGTAGCATAGGAGTCCATCAGTTGATCTGTTGTAAGTTAAGATTGATCTTTTCTGTTAAGTCTTAGACTAATCTTTAGCCTTCTCATTTCGAGCAATGCTATGTAAGAGTGGAACAGAGGTGTATGTTTTGAATAGGCAGATATGGCACCATATCAAAAGGGTCACATGAAATGTGCTGAAGTTCTTGGCTTTTAGAAAATGCGTGTATTTGTGGGAGGTGGTGGCTGGAGAAAAAAATGCTTGAACTCTGAATTCCTGTAGTACTTTTTTACCATTTAAAATACGTTTTGAGTTTAATGGGGCCATTCTTGATTGGGTCCTCAAGGTCTTTGCAAGACACTGTATAAAAACTAGATCCCTGTGTCAGTGAGCAAGACGTTCATCTCTACTGTTGTGTTTTCTTACTGTAGTTGATGTGACCACAGCACTGCCCTTGCAAGTTGCACCAACTTCAGTCCCAATGGATCTGCGCTTGGACCACCAGTTTTCCATGCCTGTGACAGAGCCGACGCTGCGTGAACAGCAGCTCCAGCAGGAGCTCCTGGCCCTGAAGCAGAAACAGCAGATCCAGAGACAGATCCTCATCGCTGAGTTCCAGCGGCAGCACGAGCAGCTCTCCCGGCAGCATGAGGCCCAGCTGCACGAGCACATCAAAGTAAGTGATTGGTGGCATTGTGTTGAGTGGCACGTGAGAGCATCCCCTGACCAGGAGATGCACGTACTAATTTATTTTGGGGGTGGAGATACTGTTCTGGTCTTGATAACCCTGTTTAAAGAGTGAACTTTTGTAAAGGGATGTGATCACCAAGATTTAAACATTGAGATAATGTTGAAGCCAGGTAAGCCATTGTCATGTTAAACCTGCCTGTGTATATTCAGAAATCCTGTGCCTCACTGCCAACAGGTGGCTTGCAAGACCTACATCTGGATTTGGAAAACTTGTATAGCCTAATTTCAGTAGAACGTAACCCAACAAGAAGGCTTTTAGGCGACGTATTACTAATATCACATATTTGGAAGTGGAATGGCATATGACTGCTCACTGGACATGTGCTGGCAGCACAAGGTGTAAGGAAACCTTTGGACCTTAATGTCTCTGCAGGAGTAGGAAACATTGATGGAACAGACACAGGTAGATTTGCACACCATGAGATTTTTCAGAGTTGCACGCTGCAGGGCAGGCACCCGCACGGTGCTTTGTGCTGCTCTGTTGCATGGGACAGAGAGGAAGCGTATCACAGGATGAGTAAGAAGTACAGTTTAGAACATGGCTGTTGCATAGTGAAAACATGAGACATTATATAAATATTTCACAGTGATAGACTATTGCTATGGTAACATAAGCTTTTAGAATCACTAATATGCTATCTTTTCCAAGGGGAATTAGCACTGGAAATGGTAAATAGCATTAATGTAATATTAAAAAGCAACCTCAATTCAACCTTATATAACTTTCATTTTAATACAAAATGCACGTCAGAGTGGGGAAGATAGGATTAATAGTTAATGGTTTATTATTTACAGACTTTTCATACACAGATACGAGCATGGGGATTGTAAGAACAGCTGCAGTTTGAAGACTATTAACAGCAAATGCTTGTGTCCTTAGCGAGTCCTCTGTTCCCTTCAGGACAAAGGTGTAGGGAGGTGTATGCGTGTAAATACATTTATATATGTATTCATATATATGCGTAAGTGTATAAATGTGTATATGTAGTTATGTATCTAGACACATGATTCTATTTGTATCTATTCATGCACGAATAGCACAATAACCATTGCCAACGTCTGTGGTTCACGTAGTACATTCAGAAGGAAGGGACAGGAACTTTCTGTGACAAATATTTCCATTATTTCCTTGTAATTGCATGTGGCTTTGGATATTTGCCTATTAAAAATAAGAAAGGGTCGTTCAGATTTTATGGGCAATCTCAAAGCACTGATGATAGGAACATATTATCTCTCATTTACATTAAATCTATGAGTGGTTCTGGTAAAAGACTGCGTTAAAAGGAAGTTGAAATCTAATTTTTTGAGAAGCCAGTTAGCGCAGTGTATCTAGACTGCTAGGTGGTGAAGTTCTTTCTCTAATGTATATGCTTAGCTAGATGAAAAACTTAAAATAGAAATGGTTATAGACCTTTATGAAGAAGGATGACCTGTGAGGTGATTCCCCAATAGTAGTGTGTCATCCTGACTAGAATTGCTTTAAAAATAGCACATTATTGAAATAAACCCCATGATATCTCAAATACAAAATAAACCCAAAACCATGTACCAACATGTAATTATGATGCATTTTCTTTAAGAAAACTTACTTCTTGCATTTGTGTTCATAAGTCAGCCCACATTTTGATGGCTGATTAAAACAACTTTCAGAAACTGGCAACTGTGTTAAGTGCAGCGGCTGTAGAGACTGCAGGGAAGCTGTTACTTTGACCAGAGAACTAAAATGTACAACCTTGTACTTTGAACACTAAGCTGCTTAGCTCCTTTATGGCTTACGAAAAAAGCAGGGGGGATATTAAAGCAAATTAAAAACTTTTGGTCTATATAAGTGAAGCACTAGGGTTTGAACTGTGAAATCTAGTATAGAAATCATAGATGCAGTGCTCTTTTTGGAGGAATTCAGGCATTTTCTAAAAATCAGCTGCTCAGGGTGTGTAGTACATGGCTCATGTGGACATGTGCGTATGTGCACACCGTGCAGCTCCAAGTGTGCAAGGGAGGGCTTTGCCCTTGCCATGGACATTGGATCAAAGAAATGCTTCTTACTGTTTTCTGTCCTTACCTTTTAATGCCGTGGGCAGGGGGTGTACAGCGTGCAAGCTCACCTGTTTCGTGAAAGGTCTAAGCAGATGTGCTACTGTATATCCCTGGCATGGGGAGTAGCAAGAGTGGAGATATGGTCTGTCATCTTTTCTGTTTACTCAAACTCAGAATCTTTGAACTACATACATGACAGAAACAGCAAATTCTTGACATTCTCTTTGGGAGCTCAGAATAAGTGAGCTTCACTTGATGACTGGCTTATGGCGTTACTGATGAGATTAAGAATTTCATCAGTCTCTTGTCTCCAGAGTGAACTTTTCAATATGCAGAAATCTTTTAGACTGAGCAATGTAGTTGTCAGATTTTTCACCTGAAAGTGTTTTTGTAGCCTGAGTTTATGGTATTATAATGAAGGTGTCATGAGTGCATTGCTTCTACAAGCTTTTATTCTCAAGTTTATTCTCAGGTGGAGATGAAGTTTCACTTTGGGTAAAAAAAGGCTTGGGAACCTAAACCTACCCAGATTTCTGTTGATTAGGATTATATGTAATGACTAGAGTGAGCTTGCAGTGTGCCTTACTGCTCCGATGGGTTTGGTTCTTAAAATTCTTCAACATTTTCCCTGACATTGGCGTTTTTGATTCAGAATGGAGACTTTAAGCAGCTATTACAAAGGGACTGTGCATCTTGCAAGCCTACTTCCTTTCAAAAAATTCGGGGCTTCTGCCGTTTGGCTAGAATTTGCAGCATCAGAACAACCTCAAAATATAATAAAACAAAACAAAAATTAAAAATGCAAATATCAAAGCTCTAAACTTACCCTCTTTTGCATATCTACCACTAGGTAGAAGCAATTAATTTGGCATTTCTCATTACAGCCTAGTATCCACCATTTTACTCTTGCAGTGCAAAGCACATTGTATATGTTCATCTGTTTGTGTACTTGACAGCAATTCCTGTGCTTTACCTAGTCTTATGCCTGTTTCTAAATCCTTCTGCTTATAATTCCTGGATTCTAAGCATATTTTGGATATAGCAGAGCGATGTCTGTGTATGGTTACATATGCAGAGCAAACGTTGCATTAGATCCCTCCTTTGTCAAGACGTTCAGGTTTAAGTACTTTCACACTCTTCTTCTTAAAGGTGTTGAATAGATTTGTCAAAAGAAGTTCAGTGGTTGGGCATCTACTGCTAAAAGTGAAGAGTAGTTCTGATGTATTTCTTAAACAGTTTTCAGTATTTTGGACAGACATATGTACAACCAGCATTCCTAAGTTACAGCAAGCAGCGCTATGAAGATTTTAAAGAGTTTACTCATTTAAAATGTTAAACCTGTATGTTTTCTTTCTTTTATTACTGTAGTGGTGGTGTGAACAGAGGAACTGTTCTCACTCAATGTGAATTAAGAGGGGGGCAGTATCTTTGCCTCCCACTCCCCAAACAAAGCACTACTACAAGAAACATCTAAAGTTTTTCTTAAGCAAATGTAATTTACTTGAAAAACGACGGCTTGTCTTGTCCTTCTTGTTTTTCTATACAAGTAGATAACTCTTTCCTATTGAAATTTCAAGTTTTGGCATTTTCCAGAACTTGTTTTTATTCCAGCAATCTGGTTTTAATTATCTGACCTAGTGCAAGAGGAGAAGATGACAGGATGGTCACAAGTCTTTCTGCCTGAATGTGCAATCCCTTCCCTTTTTTCTCCCCAAGCAGTCCTTTGCTTTTATAGACTATGTATTTTGGAAGAAATGGCCTCCACATAAAGGTGGCAAATTCCAGGAGATTGTATGATTTGAAGAGTCAAGCTACCAGTGAAATAATATTTGTGGAAGGAAGCATAATGGACACAGTTAGAGCTCGGAGCACAGAGGGAGTGGCATCATTGCACGTGGGGAATAATGAGAAAACCCTGACGTGTTTAGGGAAAATAAGCGAAGCCTTATGAAGACTTCACACCATATGGAAATAGAGAAAACTGTCTTTCACAACTACAGTGCAGCTTTGCAGTTTGCTGAGGCTTGACATCAGAAAGTGGTACAGGAGAGGCAGTCAGAGCTGATGAGCACTGGAGGCTGCTGTGGGCTGGCTGGAGACAGAGGCAATGGCTCCTCTCTGCTGTACCTCTTACCTTCAGCAAGATGGATTTTCCATTCATGCGTGCCTTGCCAGATGTGTAACAATATTTATGGCCTTCAAATCTGCCTTCCTTAAACAAAAACAAGTATGGAATAAGGAGCCTGGCGCCTGGGCTGTTGTTGGTGAGACGGTGGAAAGCCTCTCTGCAGGTCCCAGTGTGAGCTTTTCTTGACCTTTGATTGTGAAGGAATCAGCAGTGAATTTTTTCCTTTGTGAGTCACTCATTCCCAGCCAAGATCAGCTGAAAGTTACCAAAAGCTTTTCCATTTGCATTCTGGTCAAGTGCTGGAGCGAGATGGTTGAAGAGGGGCAGGATTCACACTTTGACAGGGTGAGAGGCACCTCAGGTGGTGAATGCTCAGCTAAGAAGTGAAGGACGTGGTAGGTAAAGCGATTAATCTCTTCGTTTCTGCACTGCCTGAGCTCTGAGCGGGGATCTTCCCAGCTCTGGCTGTTTTATAGCTAAAGCCGAAACTTATTCAGGATGATGCACATCAGTGTTAGCACATGACAGCAGACACCAGAAAAGTCCTAGTGTTGATGGGATGGCAACACAGGCAAGCAGCTGAGCCTCACAGCTCCACATGGACCTGAAATCCTAACCTGGAGGCATGCAAAGATGTTAATTCTGTCATGCAATGTGATTCCTGGTTTTCTCATCATCTGAGAAAAGAGTATTTGTGTGCATCAGTAGCAGAGGGAGCGCTAGTCTGAATATGCAGCATATACAGGATGGTCAGAGAAGTCATGGCTTTGCATATAAGCAGCAACAGTAAAGGGAGCTTTGTAACAAGTTTGCTGAGGAATGAGTGTGATACTGTTTTGTTTTTATTACCACAGTGATTTCCTGTGTTTTAACAGTATACTATGCTGCTTAATGCCTTTATTCCTATAAATAAAAATGCATGGAATATTTTCAGACATTGGCTTTATATATATAGATAGCGATGCAGAGATAAAGCCTGAGGAGATGGTTTTGTTAGTTTTTGCTGCTTTAAAATGACTATTTTTTTTTATCAGTGTAGCTCCTGAGCACTGATTTGAGAGGTGGTAACTTCTGAGATGTTAGCTCCTTGTTCAGAGACATGGGGTGAAACTCTCTGACTATTTGTTATTTTTGTTTTGGAGAGTAAAAGCCTTTCAGGGAATCTTATGGACAGATTTTGCAGTGCTGTGAAGAAAATGTAATTTTTTTCCAAAGATCTCTAGACTTTATGGGTGTTATGTTGATGTCATTGGAATGGCAGGTTTGCTTGCGGAATTGCTCGTTGGGCACACATCATATCATCTTTTAGTGTGGTTGCTTTCAGTGTAGCCCCGATAGTGCCTCAAGCCTCTTTATGGTGGACCCTTTGTGTTGATTCCTATGTAACAGGAAAAATTTGGCTTGTTTCAAATCTGCTGATGGAGTTGGTGTCATGTGCTTCTCTCTTGCAGCTGTGCTGGGTGGCACCTTCCCTCTGCCCTTGGGCTGGGGATGCTGAAGGTAGCACATTGGTTGCTGCAAAGCATGGCCCTTCCCCTTGTGTCCTGCTCCTCATGTTGGTCTCTCAAAGGGACAAACTTCCATTTTACCTCCCTGACTCCCTTTGCTGAGTGTGTCCGCTCCATCTTTCTTGCCTGCAGCAGCCAGCACGCCAGGGACTCCCTCTGTTCCATTTTGTGCCTCTCTTCTGCAGAGGACGTGTTCCTCACACCCTGCATCGTTTTCAAGAGAAATTTAAAAAGCCCAGAGATAATCAGGCATCTCCTGTGTATACTCTACCATGGTAGGATTATTCACCATAGAAAACTGCAGCTGTGTACAGTTGGTGGTAAAAAAAACATGGAACGTTTTGTGCCTTGTTACTACTTGAATGCATTGTTCCATTCTCTCTTGCTATTTCTAGATGGCTTCCTGTTCTTTTTCAGTGACCTTGCCTCGATTTTCTGGTACACAGAGCTGACTCCAAGACTTAGACCTGGATCCTGCAGAACTTAATTTCTGGTGGAAATAACCCTGGGGAAAGCAAGATCAGAGCATTTGCTTTCTTTGAAAGCTGGGGGGTGACTTTCCTCATGCTCAACTTCAAGATTTTTTCCAAGAGCAATGAAGGACAAATCTGCATACAGAGGGGTGGGTTATGGCAACAAATTCATATAGCAGCTTGGACACCTGTAGGCCTCATCTCTTGGTTGAAGAAATTGTCATGCAGCAGACTGGGTTAATTTGGGCATCTTCCAACCTAGCACTGGTGTTCTGGACTGAATCTGCTGTGCTTGAGACCTACTTTAAAACTGGTAAAAGTATCATGTTTCCTCTTGACTTCTGAGATGGGCCACAGTTCGTGGGATGGAAGGAGCAGAATGAGAACTCCAGATTTTCTGAGGTTTGAGATGCACAAACCAGTGTCTGAGATGCAAAAACCCCAGTCAAAAGTGGCATCAGATCTCACTGTAGTCAGCGGATGCGGTAGCTTTCATCCTGTGAATCCTTGTACCAGTGTCCATGTAATCTGCTGGTAACGGCCAACCTTGTCCTCCTTGCACCATTACTCAAGTGTCTTTGCTTTGGGGTTCATAGCTTTCCAGCAGAATATGGCGAATTTCTGACAAACCTGTTCCCCCCTGAGCTCGGCTGCTCCACATTCCTTTGGTGAGGCCAAAGAAGAGACATTCAGCCAGTGCATTTTCTTGTTACTTAATGTACTGAAGTTGGGCTTATATTGAGCTGTCCTTTTAGGTATTCTGAAAGCTGAATGCCTGAGGTAAGTAGCAGAAGTAGCGGAGTTCACTGGGTGACAAAGAGATACAGGATTATTTTTTGTGGTAGTACCTGCTCACTTTTTCTGTGGAGTCCAAACAGCTTTTGAAGTGATCACATTTCTGTTCTTTCATCTTTTATGGCATGAATTTGTCTCCCAGTAAAATGTGTGTGGCACAATGATTTATTTTTCTTTAATGCTAGAAGCCTAATGGCCTCTATTCAATTTGGAATTTAAAAATAAACAGGAGAAGGAGTATTTTGCAGTTCATACCTCTGACTTTTCAACACCAATTTTATCTTATTTTTGAACTAATTAAAATAAATTGGGAGTAGTCAAAGAGAACACATAGAGAATCCAGGACAACGGTAAAGAAATACCCAAGTGAATCCTACTGTTGTACCAGGAATATTGACCTGTTAATATATGCCATCACTGATAAATTAACATTCAGAAACTTGTTAAGTCCTGTGCTGCATATGGTGTCTTAACAAAATTCAGCTATTGTAAGGGAGAATGAAGTTGCATTTAAAACTTAAATCATGTTGTGAATAATGTCACTCATATACACACAATATAAACAATGTTATTGGATTAATCTCCATGTTTAAGTTTACTATTTAACTAGTGGTGATGTGTAAAAATGATAAATACTGCATTTATGCTGCTGGTATGTTACCTTTAAAAATGATGCTTCTGCTGTGCTTGCACGAGCATCAGATGATGTTGAACATTCAGTTTTAGCATGCAGCCTTCCTCCAGACACCACAGGAAGTACTGCCTCCTGTCAGATGAAGAACAGCACTTTGGAGTCCACTTCACCGCAGTGTTCACTCTTCCTCGAATGGAGCTGAACCCAAAATCACACATGAATGGCATTTGATGCTGTGTGTCAGCAGCCTCGCTGCCAACAGTGCTGTTCTGTCCTCAGTGCTTTCTTTCCCTCCCTCTTTTTTACCCTTGTTTTTTTGAGAAGCTTGGCAGGAACACTGGTGAGGTCTCCCATCCCTGACAGCTTTCTGGTTTGGTCACTCTTCCTTCACATGGGTGATTTGGAATGGTGGATCAGCCATGCTTCTCCTTTTCTTTATTTCATATATTTCCTTCTTTGAAATGACTGAAACCCAGTGATGACTTCTTCAGTTTCTCCCATTACAGGATCTCTTTGTCCTGTATCTCCATTCCTGATACTGATTTTAGCATAACATTCCCACTGCGTCTCTTCTGCTCCCTGCACCCAGAAACAGTTCATGGAGGACATAACTTCTCCTCTGAGGACTGCAGCCTGATCACTTACAGCATGATGAAATCTCATTTAGCATTAAACATCCGGGGCTCCTTCCTTTCAGGACAATTTATATGGTTCTTTGATGTACAGGGATTCCTTATTGCCATCCATGATCAGGTGGATTTTCCCTACTCCTTGTGTAAGGTGTACAGATTTGTCCTCTCCTTCAGTAATAACCACATAAACAGAAGTTGTTTTCCTCACCTTTGGAGGGGAAAATGGGAGAAGGATATGAACTGGATGCTGGATACTGCAAATTGAACTCACTGCTTTCTAGAAAGGCTCTCAAATTCTCTACTTCTGGATAAAGGGTAAAAACTAGACTGGAGTGGTAGTCAGGAAGCAAAAGGCACATACAAAAGCATTCCTAGCAATATACCTTTGCAGATATTCTGGCTTTAGAGGGATGAAGCTGCTGTGCATGCAAGCTTTCAGCCTTTTAGGAGAGGTGAGGAGTAATGGCATGGAAAGGAAATGGGGATACAAAATTACATATCCATATATAAGCTGCCAAGCTAATAATGTGAGATCTTTTCACGTAGAGCTGGAGATCAGGGAACAGAACCATCGTTCCCGTTCCTGGAGACATTTGATCCTCATAAACTTGAACACCAGACAGTCTCAGTAGGATGTGTCTAACCAACCTCTTGCTTGGGAAGCTGACAGCTGGTAAGGATTGTTTCCCTGCACAGCAAAGAGATGCTGGCCATGGGAGTTTCTGGCACAGGACTGCTTGCTGTCAGCCTGCCTGATAGCTGGAAGGGGGCATGTCGAATATATGTTCAGCTGCTGATGTATTCAAGAAAAAGGAGGACAGACATTCGTTCTTCTGAGCTGTGCTTTGAGATTTTTGTGTCTTGGCTTTTGCTGAAAACCACAACGTTTTCCCCCCCCACCTCTATCTACCAGTACAACTGATTAATTCTGACTAGCCTCCATTGCTCCAGGAGGTATCTGCTGTACCGCCTGGAATGAAAACACACTGTGATGGAGCCAAGAGAGTAAATCCTGAAACTGAAGCCACGGCCTGAAACTTCAGTAAACAGGATGGGGGGAACATGAAGCAGAGAGTCCAGCCAAAGGAATGGCCAGCATTGAGATCATTCTAAAATAACCCAATTCAGCAGTTCTCCCAGAAATCTGTCAAAATCTGTGCTTTGCTTCCACCCGCAAGCTTACAATTTTTCAGGGGGTGATTCGATGTGTATGTGTCTTGGTGAGTTCTTTCTTGACAATCACCTACAATTTTCCTTTATTTTTACAGAATCTCAGCTCCAGTTCCTTTAAATACCCAATTTAACTCCCCCCCCCAGGCCCCCAAACCTGTAAAATTTTACCAAAGCAGGTGGCAGATGTTTTGTCTTAAAAACACCATTTGCACCAAAATGCCAGTGTTGCTACTTGCTAGGTGAGAGAACAGTTACTTGAAGCTTCTGAAAGCACTTACTGAGTCATGCCTTAACTCAGCACAAGTTCAAGGAGTGCTGAAAAGATCTGCTTGGGGTTTATTTTTGGTCTTGTCTGGCATTAAATTATTGAGTTTGAAGCTAGTATTTTACTTACATATCCTTACAGCTTCTTTGAAGCTCTTGCCTGCATCAGAGGCCAACCTCTTGTTCGAGGTTGGAAGACGAAGTAGTTGTACAAAGTCTATGAGCTTGCCTGGAAGAGGTCCTCAGGCTGCAATCTTACGGCAGGCTGGACCATGCCAGCGTGACCTTAGTCTGAGATGGAAACCACATGTATGTGTGAGGGGGAATGCTGACCTGTAGGTAGATGATCAGCTGCCTTTTCATCAGTGTTTCTTCTTAAACTAGCTGCCTTGTGCTGGGTGGAAGTTAGAATTGCTGCAGATACAAAGAGCAGAGGTGCTTTGGGTGTTGTCCCACCATGATGAAGCACCTTCAGTAGGTAATCTCAGCATAGACTGAGATGCAAGTTAGGAATCGGACACAAAATTAAGTTGATTTGGATTACAGGAAACATTTGTTGGCAATAAGTATGCCAACTGCTGTTCACCCAGTCTTGCATGTGTGATTATCTGCGTGATTAAGGGTGAGCTGTCTCGGTACAGATAGTTTTATGCTGTCTTCCACTAATTGCATTAAGCTATTCAAAATATATATTAAAAAACACCTAGAAGCCATAGTCTAACCTTCAAAACCTCTCCTGCTTTGCAGATTTTAATCAGTTTTACCATGGCGTGTGAAGTGAATGACAAAAGCACCTTTAAAAGCACAGTTGTATGAGAAGGGAAAAGCAGAGGAGCGTGGGCAGAGAGCAGTGGCTGGCTTTTGAGGGAAGAATGAAGGTAGTGTCTGCAACGTACTGAGATGCAGGAAGGATCTGCATTCTTGCTACTCATGTAGCAAATCAAGGAGTGGCCATGCAAGTCTTAATGCGACATGTCTTCATGAAAAATATGCTCATTCTCTCAGGTTAATGGGATCTTTACTGTGAGCACCACATCCTTCCCAGGGGGCACAGGCTGGCTTCTGGACTAAGGCAGTCAGGAGAACTGCTACCTTTCCACTTTTGTTGTAATGAGTAAAGAAAACCATTTTAGCTCCACTTTGTTAAAAAAGAGGTTTCTTTATGCAATGGAAGTTGACAGTGTGCTTGCTTACCTGATAAGGTGCCAGTCCCCATTCTTGGTCGACATTCTTGAGAACTGAAGACAATTGAGGAATATGATGGCAAAATTCACCGCACTGCTGAGTCCCCATGACTAACTGACTGTTGATAATTACCTGGAAATGCTTTACGTTCTTGTTACATGTACTAATATTCATATATGCTAAGGGAGCACCAGCAACACTAACTACAGGTACAGTTGAACATTTGTGCAGTTTTCATAAATAGTGGAAGCAGTGACATTAAACATATGCAGGAATTCCCATAGTTACAAATATTTACAAATCCTTATATTGGCAAGAGCACCTAATTCAGATGATTTTAGCTGCACTCCCTAACACAGTATGCATGTTTGTCACACAGCATACTCCTCAAATTAATAGTTGAATTAGTCTGAATGCAAGGGATTTCCCTTGGTGTATCACTTTGTATTTCTCAAATATTTAAATTCCATTACAGTTGGGGAAAAAACACACTGCTCTAGCAAAGCGCAATTAACACGCGGGTGTTGCGGAGTCAGCGCTGATTCATTTGCCAGCACAAGAGATAAAATATATTATGTGGTATGTGAGTGCGATCTTGCTCAGTAATTAATAATCCTTATCAGAGCCACCTAGGCGTCTCTTGGTGTGCTATGAATTGCAGCTCAAGAGATGCTTATGAATTCCTAACTTGGACATTTTCCAAAAGACCCGAGTGTGGGAGATTGCGTCCCACTCAAATGCAGCTCTGAAACATTTTGCCTTTAGGTATCAGTAGGCTTTCTTTTTTTCCCCACTGAGATCGTCAAGGGAAGGTTCAATGTCAGATGACAACATGTAGGTATTACCTTTGAAGAAGTTTAGTCCTTGTTGCAGAAGCAGGGTAGGACCATGCTGCGATTGACCACACATGGGTTTGAATGCTTGCTCCCTGATAAAATTTGCTTCAATTGCTTTAACTGAAGCAGAAGCTCTGAAGATTTTTGGTGTTGCTTTTTTTTTCTGGTTGTTTTTTTGTGCATGGGACAGCTTTTATTATTTTATTAGATTTTCAGCTTTTCCTGTTAGTCCATGGTGGGTTCTCTTGCTACTTATAGGACGCTTGTGGCTCTTTTTTTTACAAAGCATCAACAGGAGAAAGAACATTTTTAGAAAAGAAAATTAAATTCTAAAACCCTCAAAACTATAAAATTGGAGCACAGTAGCATTGAGTGAGTTTTAACACTTATGATTTTAAAGCTAAAAAGGATCTTTTTGTGCAGAAAAATGTTTTAATGTGATAGGTATTGGCTTCATTACAACAAGATGGGTGTTGTAGCAACAAAGAGGGGCGATGCAAGCCTCACCTTGGGTCAGCACCCTGGGTCATGATCTGAGGTCCTTGGATTTGTTGTGGGACCTGGGTGCAGCAGGATCTCCTGAGCTTGTGAAGGCACTGCATCACCAGCACCCCTGCATTTGGCTGAGCCTGCACCAAATACGTCTTGTCAAATACTGTCTGTGTGGTTTGTTTTCATCCCTAGATGCAGAGAAATACCTATGCCATAAGAAGACATTGCAGTTCAGACAAAGGACATGAATGGGTTTTCTTTAGCCATTTTCTGAAGCTCCAGCCAACACCGACAAAGTGATTTCACAGTTCATGGATATGATTGGAGAGATTTCTTCATTTATTTCTTATTTTATTTTTATTTTTTCAACTTTGAAAAGATTTGAAAACTATATTAGGAATAGGCTTTGTGGAAACTGGGGTCAAAATCACTGGAAACAATACATCTCTAATGAAACTTCTATAAGCCATCCAGATACAAATTGGTCTTTTCATTTACATTTCACTACAGATGTCAATGAACGCACAGTTCCTTCTAAAGCATCCTAATGTATGTAAACCATTGCAGGAAGCATAGCATGCAAAGCCTAGGAGACTGCAGATGGAGAGAAAAGGCTTCTGATTTCATAAAAATAACAAAACCTGTTTTAACATATTGTGCATTAAATATTGTTCATTTGCATACTTTCTATGGCTAGGTTATAAAAGCCCACCATGTGGTGGACTTGTTGGAAGTCTGAAAAGATACTCTTTCTCCAAATGGAGAAGTGTTAGTGGAAGCTGCTGCTTAATTATAAAACAAAAATAACTCGTTTTCTTCAGAGTTTTTTGTTTTTTGTCGGGAGGGTTTTGTGGTGTGGTTTGTTGTTTTTTTTTTTTTTTTTTTACTTTTGCAGGTTTTTAGAGTCTGAGTATGTGGCTGTTTACATAAAATTCAATAGAATTAGGAAGGAAAACATAGGTGCAATCACTGCAAATTCTTCTAACCGGGGTTCAGTGTTTTACAACAGTGTGCCTGCTTGGAATTGGCAGCAGCAGGGACTCCTCTGTCAAGAGTTCCCAGCAGATAGCCAGGCAGATTGTAAAGTACCTCTTCCATCTTTATATAGAATTGTATAATTTTATGTGTATTGTATATAGTGTATCCATGGCTGAAACATTAGATAGTGCAAATGTTCAACACCACAAATTAAAATAAGAAATTACGTTGTCAAAAGCGTAAATAGAAAAATGTTCAAAAGGAGAAGGAAGTATCAGCGTACATGGAGTGGTTGTCTTACTTGCACATGTATCAGTGTTTGGAGAAGGATGGAGTGAGACACATTCTCAGAAGGGAGCAGATTCCTTGTCTTAATAGCCATAGCTTGGCTTGATTCCTTTCCACATACTGAATTTTGTGAACCTGGAACAGTGGGTGGTGCACAGGCACCCATTAAGACCAAACCTGGATGAATCTTTGTGCAACCTGATCTAGTGGGAGGTGTCCCTGCCCATGGCACGGGGGTTGGAACTCATTGATCTTTAAGATCCCTTCCAACCCATATTTTTCTATGATTCTGTGATTAAGTCCAGCCTTGGAGAAGTCTCATCTGCCACCAGAGCAGTAAGGGTTTGAAAGGTTAACGTTGCCAGCTTAAAATGAATCTGCTAATTCATAAGCTGCCAACATATAAAGAGTGCTGTGCCAGTCATAAGGCAACTGGGGTAGTGGGGAGCTGGTGTGTTCCTCTGTTCAGGGGCCTTTGCAAGGGTAAGCAAAGCAGCCCTAAAAGTTCACTTAACACGTATCTTGATAGAGAAGGAGGTAAATGAAGTTGGAAAGTAGTAGATCTCAGTTTCAGCCTTTTTTTAAGAAAAAGCAATTTTTAGTGGAACTCAAAGGAGAAGCCCTGCACCAGGGGAAGTACCTTTTGCAAGCCCCATGAAGATCCTTTCACACCTAGCCGAGCTGCAAGGTGATGAGACTTGTCATTTATTATCTGCTTTTCCACAACCTGGCTCGCTCCTGAGTGGCTGTCAAGATTCAGGGTATTCTCTGAGCACTGACAGGTACTGTCCCAGGGCTTGGTGGATCAAACAGTTGCCTCCAGTCCCTGGCAGAACCTCCCCTGGACTCAAAATGAATGCTCTGGGCTGGGAAAATCCATGACAAATTTCTCAGGAAGTTGGTGCATCCATGCACATCTTCCAGGTGCTGGGATGTGCAAACCCAAGGGAGGACTTCCACAGTAGATGAGGGCAGGAGCCTTTGGTGCTGCAAGTCTTGAACATCCTGTTTCATGAAGCTTTGCAAATCTTGACCTTAATTAGCCATCTTGTCTCTCATATCTTCCTGTGAATGTGTGTCCAGGGTAGATTCTTCCTTGAGAGATTTTTTTTTTTAATAATGAATCAATTCTTTTTAATTAGGCTCAGAATCAGGTGGTGATCATGCTCATGAGGCAGTTAGTGCTTTTGCATTTAGCTTGGGGTGTGAGGTTTGCACGGCATGTGGGAAGGGACCAGCATTTGATGAAGTTAAAAAGTTACAGTTGTCCAGTCCATGGGAATTCTTCTGTATACATAGAGAGAGAGTAGGACTTTCGAAGAAACTAAATTATACAGTCATATAATTTAAGGCTTATTCAAAAAAGCATATGCACAAGTCAAAGTGCTCTTTGGTCTTTCAAAGCCTGCATTGATAGTGGCATGTTTGGCTGCAAGTGCCTCACTTGGTGAGCTCAACAATATTCCTTCAGCCCAAGATTTGTACGTGGTGAACATGTGAGTATTCACAATTAAAATGTCCAAAGGTTTTACTTAAAACAGACAATGGAGAGAAAATGAGGGTCTACCTGCAGTAGCAGTTTGCCCTGGCTCAGTGCAGGACCTGGACACCAGATTTGGGCAGGGCAGTGGTGGCATCAGAGAGCTCATGGAGCAGAAGCGTGGACCCAGCCAGGCACTTTGGCAGCAACAGAGTGGTCAGGGAAGCAGCTATCTTTACAGAAGCTTTTTGTCACTTTCTCAAATTAAGTGCTTTCTTGCGCTTGTAAACAGATTGTGCCCTGAAGCCTGGTGCAGATAGTGCTTATGATTTAGCATAAGTGCTTTATTGCACTACAAATTGGGCTACGTGAAGGGAATCATGGTACAGGAGCTTCTAGAGGAAGAAAATGCCATTTTTTTTCCTGTTTCTATGAATTAAGCAACTTTATTGTCATCTGATAGCAGCTTCTGGTTTAGCTCTGGGAAATCTGACAGTGTTAATTTGCTCCTTTTCTCCTCATCCCTTTACCACAGCAGCAACAGGAGATGCTAGCAATGAAGCATCAGCAGGAGCTGTTGGAGCACCAAAGGAAGTTGGAGCAACACCGACAGGAGCAGGAACTGGAGAAGCAGCACCGAGAGCAGAAACTTCAGCAGCTAAAAAACAAAGAGAAAGGAAAAGAGAGTAAGTATCAAAAGCTTACTTGCTTCAGTGATGACAGCTAGAGCAGGTGAATGGAAGCCCTAAAGCAGCTTTATAAAGCTGAAGAAATGTTCATGATAGCCTCTCTACAGAGCTCAGCTGCACGGGGAGCTTATGTAAACTGTTAGGAAATATTGAGGGTGAGAGAGAAACGTAGTTCTACGCTTTATCTTCATTTTTGTCTTACTAAATGCCATTTCAGCGTTTTTCAAAAAGAAGCATATCATCTCTTTACTTGATTTAACATTTTTTTGAAGTATTTTTGGCAGCATTCCCAATAGAGTCAGAATATTAAGCCCATAAAATACACCAGATGCACGCTGCATTTCTTTCTCTTTTACTTTTCTTAATTTCACTCTTTTAAGATGTAGGCGAGTTCTCAGTTCTTAGCTTTAAAGTGTTTTCGTTCAGAAAGTACTTCATTCATGAGGTTACAGATTGTGGTTGGCTTTCCCTTGTGTCATTATGCACTTGATGAGATTCAGTAGAACGATTATGGCCTCACAAATCCCCTTATCAAAAACACTTTGGTTGCTTGTTCAGTTTTCTTTTAGAAGTGAATGGGAGGAAAAAATACCTCGCCAAGTTGCACTATCAACTCATTAGGTCTTCATTTCAAATGGAATAAAAAAGCCTGTGATGAAAGAATTGGAGAGGGCTGAAGAGTACGAGGAGATGGGATGCTGTCTGGGGACCAGGAACAACATAAAGCTCCGAGAAGAATTTTTCTAGTAGGAAAGGACTGGGGTCTAGGAGACTTAAAAAAAAATAAATCTGAAGGTTGAATTCCCCACTCCATTTATGTGCGCCTTGCAGTGGCAGACAATAAGTTGCAGCCAAAATGAGGAAATGTACAAACCTACTCCAGTATCTTTGCAAACCAGTTCATAAGAGGTCCATCATGTCTGTGTGGTTTTGGTTTTGCTATTTTTAAATACCAGAAAGACCAAAGGATCAGAATCTACTTCAAAGAAGCAGTTTAACATTCAGGAGAGAGTAAAGGTGATGATAATGCAGGTTTGCTAGTCTGGTGCCTGGCTGGCTGCCACGTGCGGTGCTTTCTGTTGTTCTCTGACTGGTTTGTGCTATTTTCCAAAGTAAAAGGAATTGATTCAAACTGGATGAAAGCTACAAGCGTTTCCAATTCACCCTGCTGTTCTCATCAACTGTTGATATTGTACCAATGTTTTTCTCGGCCTCTCTGCAAATTTGATACTTGGCTAGCCTTATTAAAGAAATTTGCAACTAATAAAATGGCTGAATTTCTGTAAAATGGCAAAATTATCAAAACACCTTTTGGGTGAAAGACACGGGTGTAGAAGAAAAAGACAGAATTTGGGGATGTTAAGTTGAAGATTATGTTCCCATGGCTACAGTTTTATTTTTAAGTTACTTTTAAGTACTACGGTGTACAATCATTATAGCACCTCAGCTCTTAAGAATACTTAAATTATTGTTCTTTGAAAATTTTGCTAAGCGCAACACGTCTAAATTTGTCCTGATCTGAAATATGAAGAGTGTGTAATAGGTGTAGAGTATATTCTCCCTTATTCCTCCATCACTGTAAGCCAAAATATATTGGTTTGTACCTTTTAGAAGGCAGATGACAAATCGGTTGGGTTGAATATAATATCAGCTCCTTGCATTCTCATCTCAGGAGCCTTAACCTTTTCCTCATGAACACCTTGGGATACCCGCTATCATAAAACTTTTGTTCAAAAGCATGACTTCCCCAAAAGGAAGGAAAAAGTGTATGGAAGCAAAGTTTTTTTCACAGGTTAAAGAGTGATAGTTGCTTGTCCCATCTTTCCACTGTCAGGATTGAACCTCGAACTAGTCCCTTGCATGGGTGTTTCCATTTCCAGACAGGCGTAGTCTGTCTTCCTCCTTATGGGCATTGGCCGTTCAGTCCCTTGCTGCTTGGGCAGCCTTGGACATGGCTTGTTTTGGACTTTCTCCTAGAAGTGGCCAGTTGTGATCAGCCCACACTATCATGCAGGGCTTTCTCCTGTTTATTTCCATGTGTTCTACTCCTCTGCTCTTGCATTGTGCAACATTCTCCTTCCTGCAGGAGCCTGGTCCTGCTTCTGCCCTCCCTTATTCTCTCCCCACTTCCCCTGCCTTATCACATACTCAAATGCTATTTGATCCTGGAAATATACGTAACTTAAGTCTGCCTGTGCGGTTGTAACCTGGCTCAGTCTTTTGGCTCTTTAGAGCCATCCTGTCTGTAGTACTTTGCTCATCGTGACTCTCTCCTGTTTGCAGTCTTTATCTGCTGATCTGCTCTTTGCTCCCTGCTCCTCTTAGACACTCAAGCCCTCTGAAGTGAATGGGCCAGCTGGTGTGCTTTAGAGCTCGGTTTTCCCTACCCTGCACAGCTGCTCCCCCAGCCAGGGCTGCTGCCTAAGCTCTTGCACTCCAATTCTTTGTCCTCCTTTTATTCTGCTGTGCCTTTCGCTTCCATTGGGATAGCGTCCTACTTCCTGCCTGTGTTTATTCCATACATATGGGCTTTTGACGTATGACTTCTTCTCTGCATGGTCTATACTATCATGTATAGGACAGATTTTTGCCTTTGGAGTTCTCTTTAACATCTTTACTGCATATTGCACAGTGCTTTTACCTGTAACAATATGATTGTGTCCAAAATAACCCAGTGTAGTATATTAAAGAGGAATTAGATTGTTTTTTCCTTTCTGATCTTTCAACCCAAAGGTTGAAAAAAAGCTGAGTAATGGTCTTGCATGACAGCTTGGTCCATGGCTCTGGTATTGCCAGGGAAGGGGAAACCTACATGTTTTTGTCTTGTTAAAAATACACAGGGCCTTTTGGCTTCGTATTAAGGAGGAATAAATTCCAGGGGAGCTTTTGTAAATCACAGAATCATGTGGGCTTGGAAGGGACGTCTGGAGATCGGGTAGTCGATCCCCCCTGCCAAAGCAAGTCCTCCTAGAGCAGGTTGCACAGGAACTTGTCCAGGTGGGTTTTGAATGTCTCTAGGGATGGAGACTCCACCACCTCTCTGGGCAGCCTCTTCCAGGGCTCTGCCACCCACAAAGCGAAGAAGTTCCTCCTCATGTTTAGATGGAACTTCTTATGTACAAGTTTGTGCCCATTTCCTCTTGTCGTCTCACTGGGCACCACTGAAAAAAAGACTGGCCCCTTCCTTTGGATATCCACCCTTTAAGGATTTATAGGTGGTGATCAGATCCGCTTCTCTTCTCCAGACTAAAAAGACCTATGTCCCTCAACCTTTCCGTGCAAGAGAGATGCTCCAGGTCCCTAATCATCTTGGTGGTCCTCTGCTGTACCCTCTCCATCAGTTCCCTGTCCTTCCTGAACTGAGGAGCCCAGAACTGGACACAGTACTCCAGATGGGGCCTCACCAGGGCAGAGCAAAGGGGGAGGATAACCTCCCTTGACCTGCTGGTCACGCTTTTCTTGATGTACCCCAGGATGCCATTGGCCTTCTTAGCCACAAGGGCACATTGCTGTCTCATGGTCATCCTGCTGTCCACTAGGACTCCCAGGTCTTTTTCCTCAGAGCTGCTCTCCAGCAGGTCAGCCCCCAACCTGTACTGGTGCAGGGGGTTATTCCTCCCCAGGTGTGGGACTCTACACTTGCCCTTGTTGAATTTCATCAGGTTCCTCTCTGCCCAATTCTCCAGCCTGTTCAAGTCTCGCTGGATGGTGGCACAGCCTTCTGATGTGTCAGCCACCCCTCCCAATTTTGTCTAATTGGTAAATCTCAAACTCCTAAAATGTTTAGCTTCAAGTCTTCTAAATAATATCAGTTTATCTAAAACTTAAAGACGACAGCCATTTGATTATTTTAAAGATACTAGTAGATGAAATATGACACTTTTTGGGGAGAAGGCCTTTATGCATGAATTTGTCACTTATTTTGGGCTGGCCATGTGGCTTGCTATAACCCATGTGAGTTCATCTTCAGCTTGTCACTGGAACTTCCTTTTGGAGGTACATACTAAACCTACATTTATAGAGCTAGTGAGAAACACAGGACTCCAAAGAATTGACTTTTCAAGCTTTTCAATGCAGCTTCAGTGGTTGAACAGTATGACATCTTCAGTGCTCTCTAGAAATATTGCAGCTTTCTTATCTTGTAGAGGTACAAAAATTTGTTTCCCGTCTGTCAAATGTCATTGTTGAGTAGGATCCAGGAAACAAAAGATCACCCTGTCATATTTAAGTTTTTGTTCCCAAGAGAGCAGTTTTCCTGGCCCTTTCCTTTTTTTTGTAGTCCAGATATTTTCCTTCGGAATTTTTGCTTTACACCATGGTATAGATGAACCATCATTTTCCACATGTTCTGCTTACTGAAGTTTCTGTGCATTGTTCCATCAGAAACTCGGCCTGTGGATCTGTTCTGTCAACTGAATGCTAATTTTAATCCACCATTGCTGTAAAATATGCTGGTCTCTGTTGTGGAGGAAGTAATGATTAGAAATTACACAGTGGACATTTTAACTCTGCAACAAAAGAGGAAAGTTAGTGATTTAAATGTTAGATTTTCTATTTGGAGAAATAGTTTGCAGACTTGTAAATGAATTGGAGTATTATGCAGGTCTTACTGGATACAGATACTTTAGAACAAATGTCCCTATTTACGAGAGTTTTCAAGACAAAATCTACATACGATGCATTTGTCTCATTCCCCTTCTGCTTGCAGATGTGACATTTAAAAATGTAAGTGTACACAAAAACCTTTTTCTTAAATACCTCCTATTAAAGGAAAGCTGGAATACCTAGTACAAGAGCTTTATTCTAAGTGTACTTTTATTCAAGTGTAAAAATCCTCTTCAGAAATCTTTCATAGTGAAATGATAAATCTCTGATTAAATTTGTTTTCAAACATAAATTGTGATTAAGTGCAAAGCCAAAGGAAAAAAAAAAGAAGAAAAAAAAAAAAAAAAAAAAGAGCTCCTGACTGGAGACACTTTGTTCTTTTCTCTTTGAAAGAAAAGCTTTTCTTTTGGACTGGAAATCAAAGATTTAATTCTGAATCCTTTTAGAAATTTAAATTTTTTAAAGTATGCGAATTGATTAAACAGCCTTTTATATTTCTGACATTTCAGGTGCTGTGGCAAGCACAGAAGTAAAGATGAAATTACAAGAATTTGTCTTAAATAAGAAGAAGGCATTGGCACACCGGAATCTCAACCACTGTATATCCAGTGACCCTCGCTTCTGGTATGGGTAAGTGGTACTGGGCTTATCTTTATGATTCAGCCGGTGCCACCTTTTTTTTTGAAGTTCCTGAAAATGTGGGGAATAGACTTGATATGTTTACTTATTGAACCAGAACAATGATTGAACCAGGGTTTGACTTTGCTGTACATTACCAAAATGCATTTTTCAGAGGATTTCAGTGTGAATAATTTTCATATCTTCTATGATGGTCACAATATTTTTGTGAGTAGAGGTGTTTACTGTCAGTTTTAATCCACAATTATTCAAACTCGCAAGTACTATCGAGATTAACCTTTATAAGTTCAGTAGCTTTTCACCCACGATCTTGTCCTGCTGGGTGTTATAAAACTTGAACTTTTGAACTTTGGTAAATCGGGGAAATTATTAGTTTTTTTATTTTTTTTATATGATGAGTGAATTGCAACTTGGGATAATTGTGCTAGCATATGTTTTTAAAGCACCTAATGCTTACTGCTTGTCTTAGTCATTCAAAATTGGAAGTTTTGTTTATGTGACTCCTCTGTAAACTGATGAAAACATTAAGTGCATCCAGTCTGCACTTCCAATTGCAATTGTCCCAGCATCTACATTTTCTTCTGAAAATTTTATCTATTGGGCTCAAGGAAACCCAAATGTCCCGGAGGGTGAGAAAGTTTTAATGCTGTTATAATGACATGGAAACAGATTTGAACTAATCAACTTCTTTGATAAGTTGAAATGCACCAAATAGCAAATATATATGATGGCATTATTACCAAGGTACAAGTTTCAGTTCTAGAACTTCACTTCTTCATTGTATAAAAGAAAATCTGAAAATTCGAGATTATTTGAAAACTTCCACTATTACAATTTTGGGAATACTTTGTGAAATTTGTGTTCAAGCTGAGTGTCTGACAGTATTTAAGTCTGAAGAAATTAACGTGTATACAGGGATGATGAGGGTTGTAGCCAGAAGATGTTGGCTTGTTACTGGCTCATAAGCCAGAACAGAAACACTGAAGTATAGTTGGCAGAAAAATTAAAATATTATTCTAGTAGGGTGAGATGGAACAGTTTAAACACATCTCTGAAAATCTAATCTGAGACTTGAAAATTCTATGATTATGGCACTGGCTATTGTAGTGAAATGTTAGTTTATGCAAGTCAGTTTAAGGCCCACTAGGTCAGTATCAAGGATAGTAGAAGAAGTAGGAGAAACTGAATTCAGTCAAGATAATAGATTTTTAGAACAGTTTAGATAACTGATTTTTTAGAATTTTGGTAGATATTTTAGAATCAGTTTTTGTCAACTTAGATAACTAATTTTCCAGTGTTCTTAATTGAGACTCATCAACAAATTTGGGGATTTTATTAAAGGCAGTTGAAATCTCTTTGAGCCACTAAGTTCTCCATTCTTTTCCCAGTTGGTTAAATACCCGTTAATGCAAAATTGGTATAAAGTCAGTTAGAATTAAGGATAGTAAATAAGTACTTTCTTCCAAAACCTTTGATCCTCTGGCCCTAGAGAAACCTGGCATAGAATTGCCATCATGGGTGAATTTAGAAAAGAGAAAAATAAACTTAGAAGTGATCTGAATTTCTTACATTTTGCACAGTTTTCACTTAACTGCCTTTTCACCAAAAATCCATCATTCAGAGAGGAATCGAAGAGCAACGGTCTGTAAATATCCCTATATGTTACAGGGCCAGGGATAACGTAGGAGGTTATTTAGCCGAGTCATGTTTAAGGTTTCAGTATGTTTCCCACTTTCTTTTAAGCTAACGTTGAGAACTTTGTGAGCACCAATATATTGTTTAGGTTTATTGTGACATACATTAATCAGAATATCTTTTGTGATGCTCCAGGGATGCCAACAGGTAGAGGAAGCATACAAACTCTTGCACAAGGGTCCATTCTTTTTCTTATGCATTTAACAGGCTTGCTGTCTCCTCATCTTCCCACCATCTGTTTTGTGGCGGGGAGAGGATCAGTGTTTTGGTTTGTAATATAGAGAAGGCCTCCAAGGCCTCACAAATCTTTCTGAGGATCTGACTCGGTGCTAAGTTGCAGGCAGGCATGAGCTCGTTCTGCTCAGCCTTCGAGGAGGGCAGATGGGCAGCAGGGCTGCATGACTATAGTATCTTACCTTTCAATGGAGTATTTTTAAATGCACCCTTCAGTTGTTCAGGCAGAAGTTGAATATTGTTCATTTCCTTTCTATTCTATATTTTTAAAAAAATAAATAAATAATTATNATTTATTTATATGGCATCTCATAGATTACCAGTTCAGTTATAGAGATGTTTATGTAAAAATGTATTTCTAATGTGACTCAGTTGGATGGTGTTTGACTTTTACACACGTAAACGAGGCTTACAAAAGATAGACTTGATGCTGCTATTGTTAGCAGGCAAGTCAATTGTGTTAACAGATGCAGATGTCTTTAAATGACAAGCCTGCTTTTAAGCCCTTCCTTTGGTCTTATTAAGGTTTGTGAATTTAATTTTTATTTTTTTTAAATTGAAAGCATTACTTTGAAAAAACAGATCTCCCAAGAGTATTAAACACCAATGGAGTTCTACATCAGTGGCTGTGATATGAGCTATGTTCCACTGACATGTGAAATAATTCTTCTACCCCTGGCCCTTTGGGCCAGGCTTCGGTTGTCCACTGAAACACCCAAATGCATTTGCCTTCAGTATCTTGTATCTGAACTTCATTCAGTGCTGCCAGTTGCTGGTGCAACGTTGTTTATACTCAGTGAATCTTGTCTAATTAATCACTGATGTGATTGTTGCATTGCACACGTGCAGATCAACCGTTGAGATGAAAAGGGTGACCAGTTTTACAGGTTTTGCAGAATGCAATTGTAGTCCAAAGGATCTACTAACCAAAAGAGAGGAACTTGGTAATGCTCAGTAATGTTTCTTGGAGACTTTCACAGAGCTGTCTTCAGCTCTATGCTATTCAAGCCTCTTTGTAACCTCTGTTTAATATATACAGCTCCAGTCTATATGTAGTTGTTTAAAACAGCTATGTGGACTATAATTTTCAGATTAATTTGATGATAGGCTACAACAGAAGAGGCTCTCTTAAATTTCATTGTCAGACTGTCCCTCCTGCAGATTCTGAACCTGCTGGACAGCCCTGCTTCCAGGAGGTTTTGCTCTTTAAGATACTTAATGTAAGTGGGAGTGGCTTAGAAGGAACACAGACAAGGCACATCGGGCTTAGCAAACAGGGCTATTATTTCCCTAGGAAGTTATAAGAAATGCACTTGGGAAGTAGTCTCAATGTGGTAGCAATCATGAAAGGGAGGTTAACTGAGTATTTGCGTGGTAAGGAGGTGGACAGATACGATTATGCACAAAATTATTCCAATGTACAGAGGTGCCTGCAGTCTTTGTACAGAAAATGTTGTAACACAGATACATGTGTTTGAGTAGATACTCAGTTTATGTTGCCTGAATATGTTTGAAGTATCACGCATGCTTTTCTCTACGCATGGGTTTTTGAAGGAGCTCAGAGGTCAAAGAACAGGGGATGTGTTATGTGAAAGTATGCACTTTCAGAATGCCTGCAAACTCAATGTAGTGTACACTTCCATGCTTTTCATGACCTCTGACATTCTTGAATGGGCATGCAGATCTGTGCATTTTGCTTGAAGCAGCATAGGGTGTTGGATCCTAATTCTCAGGCAGTGTAATGTATTCCTGTTTGCGGAGTTAAGGATCTGTCATTCAGTAACCCCAAAGCACATCTAAACAGGCCCTTTGAGTTCCTGCATATTTTCTAAGAAAGTGATGAAAATAGCTTCAATATACATGATTGTGCAGCTTAAGTCATGATTTAAAAAAAAGGGGGGGACAACAACAAGACAAGTCTATTGCTTGTTTAGGCAAGAGCAAAAAATTTCATGGTGTGATGTGGTGGATTTGAGGGCTCTTGGCTTCCTGTCTGTGAAACATCTCTCCGTGCTGCCTTCACATGGTATGAGCTGATCCAGGCAGAGAAAGTGACTTCTGTTTTCAGGAGGGATTCATGTATTTTTCAGTTTGGTTCTATTTTGATTTCAGGTGATGGTTAAACATCAGCATTTAACATAAAAGAGTACACAATATGTGTGAATACTAATGAAAAAAACAACTGTGTAAGAACCCGAAAAATTACTGTCTCTATGTAGAGAGAAGTTTGGAATATAAAGGTTGAAGGATTAGGAAACCAGAGTGAGTCATACTGCTTGGTAACAATTGTAGGTATAGAAAACTTTGATGTAGATGTTCAAATAAACTTTTCAGTACATTTTGTAACAAAATCATGTAGAAAATTGGTGCAGTTTCCTAATGTTTAATTAGCCCTGTCTTTTTTGAAGCATATAACTTGTAGTGAAATTGTTGCTATATATCTTACCAAAAAGCCTACTTCTGCTTTAAGTTTTCAGAACATACTGCTCAAGGAATTGGAAGATTGGTTTAATTTTCAAATGGGAATGGCTTATTTTGTAGAAGCTTATTGTAGAAGCTTATATATAATGGCTTATATTGTAGAAGAACATTTTAACCAAGGTCTCCAAGAACGCCTGGTTATTTAGCAATGTAAATTTTCAAATGGCACTTGTGCTTGCTTCTGTTGTCCCATATTCTTTAGTATTTTTAAGAAGTAATATGGGATTTAAACTCCATTTAATCTTAAAATGTAGGATTGTTTGATAGCCATATGGCTGTCACCTGTATTGCTAAATAAATTATTCTGTTGATATAGCTACTTTAAGAGGCAAAGTCTGGAGAATTCTTGAAGTCTGTACTGGTTGGGGTTGTCAGAGCTCCTGAGAAAAGGCAAAGCTGAGAACAAGTCATAAAGTAGGAAAGATGCAGCCAACAAACTGGTAGGAGTCTTTGAGAACTCATTCATTATTTAATATCCTTAGCAAGCAGACTGTAATTTACTTCCAGCAGCCTGCTCAAACAAAGCTATAAATTATCAGCTTCGAGAAGTTAATGTGGAAAGGTGTTGAATACTTTGGCCCTATCGCTGCAAAATACTTGGGCTGGGAAGCAGTGAAGCAGAAGGCCACCTGTGCAGCATGGCTGCTGTTAGCCAACTTAAACATGTGTCGTCTAATGTCCTCATCCTTTGATTTTGTTTCATCCCTTAGTCTTTGTCTACTATGACTGGTTTTTGCTCAATGAAGGGAAATTCTCCATTCATGCTATGGTTGTGGGGAGCAGCAACACGCATGCTTAGTTTCAAGGGTATGACTTACCAAAACACAGCCCAAGTACATGCTTAAAATTATATTCATGGTTAAATACCTTCATGAATTGAGTTATGCTCAACAGGTTAATTCTTATACTAAAAGTTAGGCATACGTTTAAATATCTTCTCGTATAGTAGACTTCAGTTTCTTTTTCACAAGTGTCTAGAAGGAGAAAGCTAGTACAAAGATACTTTCCTCTGCACTGTTCTCCACTAAGAAAACAGACAAGCTGCTCTTTTTCTCTTTGTGTGTCACTGGTGTAAAGCTTCTCCTTTCTCTTTCTCTTTCATCCTGTGCAGGAAGACACAACACAGCTCTCTGGACCAGAGCTCCCCACCCCAAAGTGGTGTATCCGGCACCTACAATCACCCAGTACTGGGGATGTATGATTCCAAAGATGACTTCCCACTCAGAAAAACAGGTAATGCTCACATTCATTTTCTGCATTGCCTACTGTCTTTGCTGTGCCACTTGGTCCTGTCATTTTTAAATTTTTTTATTTTTTATTTCATGGGGTGATTTATTTAACAAGCACCCACTTTATCCTGCTCCCCTTTCATCTATCACTGTACACGTATTAGAGGGAGGCTGGAGTTGCTTTGGGTTGTTCAAACTCACAAAACTGTAGGCAGGAGACAGCAGAGTTGTGTATTAAGTTTGTGAGATGTTTTCACAAAGTCAGAGCTAATACAGAGATTGGGTTTCTAAAGTCAAAGTATGTTTTGCTGAGTGAGAAAAGTACCAAGAACAGTACATTTCTTCTGGGATTTGCATTTTATATACAAGTTTATACTTAAAATAAATAAAAATGTTTCTGCCAGTCAAAGCATCGGGACTTTCCTGCAAGGGTTTTGGTTCACACCTAGACAGTTATTTCTCAGTTAGGTTTTTCCCTTCGTGGTGGCTAAGCAGGTCAGTTATTTCTCAACTGTATATTATGTAAACCAGGTTGTTTTGGTTGGCTGTGGTCCTCAGCTCCATATCACATGTCTAAGCCAACACAGCCTCAGCTTCTAACCTGGCCAGCTCGTGATCCTTGGCTGCTTCCTTCAAGGAACTGCTGAGCTTCGAGGAGCTAATCTTGATTTCAGGAGCAATGTTGCTCGCATGGATGGTGCAGACAGTGCTATGTGTTGGAAATCCCATCAGAATAGGAAAAAAACTTTTCTGAAAAGATGAAGTGGAGGTAAGATAAAATCAGGGGTATCTTTGCACCTTGCTATTTCTGAGGTATGCTGCCTTGCTGTTTCTCAGGTTTGTTTTGTTGATCTTCAAATGGGGGG
>VXBJ01003004.1:366881-426483 GCA_013400055.1 Nycticryphes semicollaris
GGGGGGGTGAGCACCAGTAGTCAGTAAGTGTGTTATCCTTATGATAAGGAATGATGACAGTGCGTCAACCAAATCTCCTTGTGGACTTACTACAGTCTTTGCTCACATTGGCTGCGCTACATCAGTTCTCAACAGCTGGCAACCCCTTGTTTTCCTTCTGGGAGGGATGTAGGTGTTCTCATGGCACTACTCAGAAGTAGATCAGATCTTGGGTGCAGTACGAGGTTTAACGCAATTCCCGTTACTTTTGTAAGCTTGGTTTATTTTTTTTTTTATTTTGCCATCTGATGAGAAAAAAATGTATCTCCATACTGCTGCCATGTGCCTCCTGCCTCCCAGTTGTGCACATTAAAAGACCATCTTGGGAACTTCTAGTTCTGGACTATAGCACCTGGCCTGCTGGTTGGATCTGTGAATGGACTCCCATCTGCTGTGCAGTAGACGGTCTTCCCCGTCACTGGGCATGATGGGTTGGATGACAAACGCCGAGCACTTCAGCTGTACAAAAAGTTAACTGAAAATTGGCAAGTTCTCTCCAGGATATGGGTTTTTTCCTGGGCACACCCTGTACCTTTGGTGATGGTAGTTTTGATTGTGTTTTTTCTGGAGAGCTCCAGAAGCAGAGGTTAGAAAACTGGATTTGCTGAATGGTAGCAAATCCTCTAGTCTGTGGTGCTAGATAATGAAAGACCAAACATCTCACTTGGTGTATTAGATGCTGCTGCGTCGTCAGTGCTCAGGACATCTGAAGTGACGCTGTCTGCCCTTTGGGACTTTGCTGTTTGTAGGGAAGGTGAGCACTGTTGGAGGACTGCCCTCAAAGGAGACTTCCATCAGCTCTAAAGCCAGTGAAGCACGAAGATGTGCTTGGCATACACCTCTGCCTGGAAGGAGAAATGCAAGCTTGGGCTGCTAGCAGCCATTGCTACCATTTGCTTCTCTGCTGAAGGCTTTCAGGCTCATCTGGGAAACTGCACAGTTTCCATGCAGGGAAGCATCCCTTGTCATCCTATACCTTGTGAAACCAGGTGATCCATTTCTGATGTTTGAGTATCCTTCCAGCATAAACAGGCTTTGATGTCCTCCAAAACCTCCATTGCTCATTACTTCAGGGGACCTTTCTTCTGAGATTGTTTGAGGATCAGCCACCCTTCTTGGTTCCAGTGTTACTGAAAGGGATTTCTGTAACATGGAAAGCGTCTGCACATCTCAGCCCTTTGTGCTTCCCAAACTGAGTTCTCAATAGGATTCTAGCTGAATAAAAGCCCTGTCACACAGGGTGAATTAAGAATGATAAATGTGTCTAATCACATTATGAAAAATAGAAGCAACCAAAATCATTGTTAATTTAGAACAACTCTGATTTTGTTTTTTCCAGAATGCTGATGCTTGTTGTTTTCGGGCACCAGCATTAATCTTTTGGGGACTGGTCTGTGATACATACAAGTTCACTTGCAAGGTTCCGGGGAGATTTTTTTTGTTTGTTTTCTTTTATTTTTGTTGCAACGCAACAGCACTTCAGTCTCTGGCACAGTAATATCTTGCAAAAATCCCATTGCCAAGAATGTTAAATTGCTAGGAGAAAAAAGGCTTCTGAACAGTCTGGTGTAAAGAAGAGGCAGGGAAGGCTGGAGCCCATCCTAAATAAAGTTCTTAATGATGGGTGAGCTTTTCAGAATTTTGGCACCAGGCAAAATTTTGTCTTTGTGTTTGTGGTTTAAAACTGCCGTGTAGTGTAGGCAAATTTAATAAAATTTGCTTAAATATTTTCAACTCAAATAACAGAGTCCATCACAGTATAGTTATGGTTACCAGGGTAGAAATCTGACCCACATCATCGTTAGGGGTAGGGTGACTTAAGGGGCTGTGAGAGGGCAGTTTGAATGATTATTTCTTCAAGGGTGCATTTTTAGAGTTGGCAGCATGTCCTGCACATTGAGAAACTGTTCGGGAAGAATCAATATCCATTGCAATGGGTTTTAAAAATACTGTCTTTCTTTACTCCTATTTAAAGTATTATGATGTGGTCACAAGTTATCCCTCTGTGCAAATGTAGAGATAAGTTGCTAGTCTAAAGCTTGAGTGTGAATGGTGTGAGAGGGGACCCGGTGAACTGGCCATGCTGGCTTTGGTAGAAGGAGATATGTGCATGAATGATGCCTTGAGTGCTTAAAACTGTTCAGCATGGGAAACAGTCAGTGCTTGCAACATGCATCTAATGCATCCTGTCCACTGAAATCCTACCCTGATCTGTTTTACTGAATTATGTTCCTATTTCTTGGCCGTTTGGTTTCTGCATGAAATTGTTTTCCTGTCCGACTGCTGCCTGGTGCAATTACTAATGCCTTGAATCCTGATTTTAGCCTGGCTGAGGGATGCATTTCACTCAGTTCCCTCTATAGAAATACCTTGAGACTTTGTTTTTTTTAACTGAGTTAACAGCTGTGTTGGCGCTGCTTATGTTTTGCTGGTAAATAACTGGATTAACACAAGGATTTTTGTTTCCTCTTTTGTGTGGCTTCCTTTATTATATATATGTTTCCTTTAGTGTATGCATTTTGTCAACAGCTGTTGACAGGGGAAAATAGCAATTACCTTTTGTGCACACAAATCAAGGATGATGTCTTCCATGTTTAATGAAGCTTTGTTTTGTGCTGTACTGGGACCCACTAAGAAAAATCTCTGGAGAATCATTTCAGAATTTTAGTCTGGGTTGGGGCAGTCTTTTGTAGCCTGTTTTAATAACCCCAGGAGTTGTTTGTCAACAGCCTTTTTGGAGCTGCTGCGGTTATTTGTAATGAAGCTCTTCAGTTTATCATTTTTAAGGAATATGATGTCCTTATTTTCTCACAAGGAGCAAGGTTGTTCGTGGCATTCCCCGCTTTTTTGAATTAGAGTAGTGGACGTATTAAAACAATCTCTGAATTTGAAAGCAGACATGACTGGCATTAAGATTTGTAAAAGACTGAAGAGAATTATTTAACTTTTTTACATTCTTTTCCTCTTGCTTATATAAAATTTTTTGTTTGGCTTTGGTTTTTTTACACCCTGTTGCAGGGCTGGACATTAGGTTTTCCACTTACTCCTGCATAGACGTAGGGTAAGCATTCCTCAGGTTCATTTGGACTTGACAGTTAATCAGGATTTCTAATGAAAGCCACAGCATTTCAATTAGTTGTTATTAAAATCAGGAGACGTTTTGCCAAACTGGACACCTGCTAGATTCACCTGGCCAACATGCATTCAGCTTGCTGAGATGCATGAACTGGAAAGGTTCCCTTGTACCTAAACCTGACCCCCAAGTGAGAAAAACAGTTCATTTGTTTTGAAGTACTTGTAAAAGATGTACTCCAAAGTCATAAGTTTAAAAATGGCTGTGTCTGTAGGACTTATGGGGGGTTGTGAAGCAGGCTCAGATCTCCTTGTGGCTTTGCTCCTGCTGTGAGTAAAGCAAATCTTTCCCAAGATAGCTGCTCTCCTTCAGCCCTCATGTCCACGCTGAAGGGATCTGTGCCTTTTCTACTACTTACTTTGCTTGCCTTGGGCTAGCTGCTGCTCTTTAAGCCTTTCTCCTGACAGATCTGTCAGCAGAGGTGTGATTTTTGACAAAGTTATGTTACAAAAAATTTGCTGCTGTTTCATCTTGTCCTTCTTCTGTTAGTCCTTCTCAACCTTCTGGCATTTGCCAAACCACTGTGGTTGGTTGCGTAAAAGAAGACCTGTGTCCATGGAGAGAAATGGGTGCATGGCTTTTGGTCTCTTTGGCTCGATTCTTGGGGCTGCTTGGCCCGTGGCTGCTGCAGCCCCCATCACTGTTTTGTGAAGCATTGCTGTGGGTTTGGGTCCTGCCTTTTCCTTTACCTCCATTATCACTGCTGGCTGCACTGAGGAGGTGAAGATCAGAAGGACATTGAAGGCATGAAGATTTTAAGGAGGCAAGGGATTCCTGTGGTCCTAGATGTGTTTTCACTGCAGAACTATGGGATAACATCTCTGCGTGTGAGTTTCTCCTATTTCTAAAACTAGACTGAATTCAAATGCCAGGCTGGGAGCTTACAAAGACATCTTTGGCATGTATCTGTCTCTCAATTTCCTGTCTAGATAGGAAGTGAGCGTGTGTGTACTAGTGGTATGTACATGGGGAGAAATGGCAAGTAGAAAGTGTCACAGACCCCTCTTTCAGCTCCTTTTCTCTAGGGACCAGGGAAGAACAATTATTCTACTTGAAAACCTCCCATCCCAGCAATGTCTCTTGCCTTCTGCAGGAGTTGTGACAGAGCAAGAAGAACTGGTTATAGGTCAAGTACCGTGTCTTAAGGCTTGTGGTAAAGTAAAAAAAGCTGTCCTGGACCTTAACAGTGCACACCGTTAAGAACTGTCAGGAAAGGTCCAAGGAGAAGTTTTTAGCTCGGCATCATAAGACCAATAAGACCATGGTTTGTCCACCCTTTTGCTGCAGTGACTTCCCTCAAGGAGTAAAGGAATGCAACAAAACAGAGACCTCTCCTTGTACTTGCCCATATGTGGTGTAAAAAGGCAGTCTGGCATGTTTGCTGCTTGGAGAGCTGCCCTAACCAGTGATTTCTCTGAATCTCGTCACCATTTCGGACCTACTGTAGAAGGAATCCGACAAATACATCGCCCCTGCTGAAGGTCCCAGCAACCACTTCAGCTTCTAGCCCACCAGCCTCCTAAATGAAATAGAAAAGGCCACTGTTGTACTTTTGGCTGAATCAAGAACAAGCAGACTGGGAGTGATGACTTCTTCTAGGTCCCAGCTTGCACTTAGGTGGGTGATGGTGATGGTAAGATGTACCTAGCCTGCAGGGTTCCAATCACTTGCTGTTTGTCCAGGGCCAGCCATGGAACGGGCAGCATGCTCCTCCCCTGCCTGCACATCTCTGCGCGTGCCAGCCCTTGTGCATCGCGTGCCACTTGCTGGCTCACAATGGAGAGCCCTCAGGCTGTCACTCCTGTTTGCTACTATTCTTATTTTTTCACGCGAAACAGAGGAGCCTGAAGGAGGAAGGCATCCTATGATGTTGTCGATTTCCTTGTGTTATTGCTGAAGCACGGGGTTGTTTGAGTATTATTGGCAGCTAAGCAGGTGAAATTCTTCTGAACTTCTTGCATTTAAAAGAAAGAAAAGGGAAAGTGAAAGGATTTGTCAATAATTAAGACACTGGATTTGTTAAGAAAGGCATGCTACTTCTCAGAGTTGGTTCTGATTATTGGAATGTTTTAAGTGGTTTGTTTTATGACAAAGATTGTTTAGAGGAAAATAGAGTAGGCTGAAATTACGGTGTAGTGTGGGAGTATAAGTTAGAGAAAACCTTTGAGCTTTAAACAGCATGGTGTGTCACTCGTGTTTGAGAGCATCTTTGCTTTCCCACCCAATTGTCCTTCCAGATGGCATGGTCAGAGGTATGGGCAGCTCACTGTGTCCCAGGGACCTACGCACTGTCTCAGGGTATGCTCTGCTGAGAGGAGGCACTGACCTGCATGAGAAATCCCTATTGTTATTAATAACCTTTCCGGCTCCAAGTGGAGGATGTTAGTCTTTCTAATCCAAAAATAACTTACTAAAGACAAAAAATCACTTTATTACTGTGATGCTGTAGAATAGCTCTTCAGAACAACCCACTGAAATTTCAGAGAGCAGCAACAAACCAAAGCACAGCTGCAGGGCAAGCAAATGCATGCTTTAACCCCTCCATTTTTTCCAACAGTCAGGTCCAACTGCGTGTTATCACTGCCTTGTTTTTCTTTGGCACAAGCAGTAGATGTGAATGCAGCTGGTGGCAGTGGACTATGCTCTGTAGGTGCTCTTGTCTGCTGCTGAGGTTTGCCTAGAGGAAAAAGGAGGGGACACCCCCTTTCCTTGCTCAGGGCTCTGATAAAGCAGGTGCGCTTTTGGAATGAGAGTAGGGGATGCATGGGCACTTCCTATCAAAGCACTTCTTGAGGAGTACTGTCAATGGTGCATCGAATGAGAAACCTCTTCCAATAGAAGACCAAACAAAGTCTTCTGGTTTAGTGTCACTTTTTGGGGCGCAGGTAAACCCACCCGTCTCCTTCTTGTTCCTCTCAGCTCCATCTCTGCTTCACAGGAACTGCCAGGAGTGTGTGTGGTTTCACCTCTGTGTGTGTGTGTGTACATATATGTATATGTATGCATGCCCAGGTTTGTTTTAGCCAGAGCTGAGACATTTGGCCTTTAGGCCACTGCACCTGGTGGACCAAGGAGAATCATGTCTGAGCTAGGAGAGCATGATGGGTGCATGCCTGTCCTCTATGGGACTGCTTTGACCACGAGCACCTCATGAACAACATCTTGAGCAGTGATTTGGAGTGATTTCTCCAAACTGAAATGCAATAGCCGAGCCCTAAAGAAGCTGTGCTTCTTTGGAGGCATATTCTATTGGCTTCTCTCCTGGCCCTCAGCATTTTGCAGCCATGTGTGACAGTGTGAGATTGATTTATTTGGTTTATGTTGCTCTCTTACAGTTCCTTGGAAGAGTATCCAAGGCAGGAGGAGGCTGGAGGTAGGGCAGGTTGCTTCATTCCATAGGAGCAGCCCAGCTTTGGGCAAAGGCAGGGGGAGATGTTTGTGGGACAGGGAAAGGGAAAAAAGGTGATCTGCACAGAGCACGCAGGGCAGGGCATGGACTTGGTCATCACACCCGTGATAGGAAGATTTCTAGGTACAGAACAGTTTGCAGCTCAAAAACAAGTGCTTGTTTGTCTCATGATACACTGACAAAAGGTGGAGGGAACACCACCATTCCTGTTTTGACCCACCTGGGACCTCTCTATAGTAGTAAGTTACATTTCACTAAAATTCAGTGCAGGTCTTGAGGTTAAAATGCCTGTACGGTTTTTTGGGAGGAGCTCTTTTTAACGTAAGGAGATTGTCCACAAAAGTTGTGGCCACCATAGGTCACTTGCTGGGGTCTCCCTGGTTCTGTAGCTGTGTTCAGACAGCCAGTAGCTCCCTCTGCTACAGGCAGTACAGCTTTTTGGATGCTGTACAGAAATTGCGTAGTTTTTTCCTACCAGCAGCACTCAGTGCTGTTTTAAACACTTTTTTTGGAGAAACTTGCTTGGAGGACCTTGTTCCCTTCTTTCTAGCCCTTATCCCCTTCCACATGTCTCTTATCTTTCCTCTCAGATAATACTTTGAACTGTGCAAAGCTGCTGTCTTTATTTAGGCTTTGTAAATGGAAAGATAAAGATGAGATGTGGCATTTCCACATGTTTGTTTTTCTAGTCCAGTTTTGACTCCTCACAGCAGAAATAGCAAAACTCTAAAAAGTGGTAACATTGTGTGCTCAGTTTAATGGGTGTTAAAACCTTCTTTCTACTGCTGAGATGTATCACTTTACTAAACTTTAGCATGAAAAGTGCCAAATACTGGCCTTGAATAAGTTTTCATTTAAAGGACACAGCCTTTCATAAATAGCCTTTCTACAGTGCTATTACACAGAGCTCATGCCAACACAGGAGAAAAGGAAGACAACCCAGCAAATATCTTTATCTATCCCTTTCTAATGTACCTAGACATGTTTTTTCAGGTGATGCCACCCAACATGGTACCATGATCATTAGTTTGTTTCTGCAAAAGAGCAGGCTGTCCTGGTTTTATTCTTGTTCTATTTTCTAGTTCGGGAATTTTCTGCTGCCCCTTTTTCCCTGGTTACTTGTCTCCACTAGGTACATTTATGAGGGATCATATTATTCCTGTATGTCGTCTCACTTAGCCTTCAGAGGGCTACTGGTGAAACAATTTTTAGCCTTTCTGTTGGACCATTGGTGAACTTTGCTGTGTCCAGCTTTGTCAGGTTCTCCTGGCTAGAAAGGCCGTGATCCACGAGTTTTTGGAGAGAAAAGACCGCACTGTGTACCTGGAAGACCAGTAATTAAAGTCTGGGATAGAGCTAAGCAGGGGGCAAAGAAGACACGGAGTGGGTGTGAATGCTTGGTTGCAGAACGTGTGATCTCTACTATTAATAAAAGATAATTTACTTTCATTAAAATCTGGGGTTGTGCGAAAGTCCAGTTTCAGACAGCTATCTCCCTCCCTCTCCCAGTTTACCCATGAGGTAGCCTGGACGTTAAAAGACAGAAAAGGTAATTGGGTTGACCTTTGCCTGGCTGCTGAGGCTTAGTGTGAAGCTTAAAAGTAATAGAATACAGCCCTTCTCAGTCCCTGGCTGCTGAAATTAAGATGTGCAAGGAGTGGGATCAGGGGTTTCATGGTGCATTGTTTGATTTATTATTTTTTTCATAGATGTGGATGGGTAATGGGAACAGGGCAAACTCTGCCCAGGACATAGACTTAATGTCAGATTAGTTCAGCAGCTTAGGGCATGCAATTCTAGGAAGAAAACAATGAGAATGACATAAATGTTGAAGAATTGGATTACATGAGTCCTGCTGCAATAAATGACGTATAAGGGGGGTAACTTGGGTTTGAGCCTGTGAAAACTAGGGAGGCTTTTGGCTTATGTTCAAGTTATTAACTTAGAGGAAAACAAAATATTCTTTGTTTAAATCCTTATTATAGGCCAAATTAAATATGTCACTGCTTAAGAAATCCCACTGGCTTTGTGGAAGCTGAGCATGGGCTTAATTTGTTTGCTGAACAGGAATCAAACTGATTTTTTGATAACTTCATGGTGTTTGTTTAAAAGATTTCACCTTAAGATGTGAAGTCCAGTAAGTTTTGTAATTTAGTCTCCAGTTCTCCTATGCTTTTGCTAGTTAGTGGTGGGGAGCAAAGCTTTATTTGGTCATGTTGCCTGCAGTGTGAATATTGGGAGATTTTCATTGGAATTGGTGTTCCTGAGAGAACACTAAACATGGCTTGACTGTCTGGTATTGATAGTTATATGTGGCTTAAATTCCTATTTTATACGTTTGAAGTACAGTTCTCTTCATCTTAAAAATATTTTTTTTATTATATAGTAGTTTAAAAAACATTTGAATTATCTTAAATTATAATTTTGTGTTTGGATACTTCTGTTGAAAGATATGTATTTATTATAAATATGCCATATGTAAATTCTTTACATTTGCTACTGCTCTGAATTTTAATTCACCTACTTTGGGCAACATAGCACCCAATTAAATGTGTTTAGGATTATGCTCTCTGAAGTCTTGATGACATGTTAGATTTGGGATTATATCTGAGGGATAAACAAAATGAAATCAGAGCAAACTAAACAAATGCAGTTCTTTAAATACTGTTTGGAGTTTCAAAAGTTGATTCTCCAGCTGAGGAAGCAGAGGAGAAACATATGGAATGGTTTTGCCTGAAAATAGGTTTTTTTCTGACAAATTAGATTATGCTGCTTTTGCTATAGCTTATTGTTGAGGTCCTTTCTCTTTTAAGGCTATAATTTTCTATCTTCTTTCCCTTCCTGTTACATAGAAGGATTGTGGCTTTACGTATGGGTCATATCTCGTGGTGTTGGATATTCTGTGACCCTTTTGTTTCCTTGCCTGTCTTTAAGGTGTTTCTAATCAATTCATTTTCTGAATTACTTGTATCGCAGAATTACTTTTCTGTTCCTAACAGAAAATATACTTCAAATGAATATCTAGCAGTGTATAAATTCTGTATGAATAAAATTTGCACTGAAGTACAGTTTTTATTGTCAAATTTTTCTTTGTCATAAGACATCCTTTCAACAGCTGTGGCATAGGCTTGTGTTTCGTTTGCTGGTTAACATTGCAAATGTATCTAAAATAAATATATCAGCATCTAGCTGTGACATGTTCCCATTTGTCCTTTAAAGTCTTGACCAGAGCATCTAGACGGTTACTAATACTCAATATTTGGAACAAATTAAAGCTGGCAGATTTGCATTCAGTCCCCTGCCATTTTATATGCAAAATGTAAGATGATTCCCCCTTTGCTAATGCACTTCATACTGCATTTAAAGTGTTATCCTGAGGAGACTGAAACTGTTCTTAGTGCTCCCTTTATCTCTTGCAGGCATTTTAATGTCCAAAACAGTCATGAAAAGCTCTTCTTTTTTTTTACCCTCTCTAAAGTTTAACCAAAGAACTGTTTTGATGGCTTAACTTCAAGCATTTGATCTTGAATCCATCGGCATTCTGATTTTTGAGCTCTGCAATTAACATTGTCAGGCTTGATCTTTTATGTGACCCAATGGTCAAAGTGAATTTTAGGGAAATATATCTGTAGTCAGACTTAGTTAATTCAAATCAGTTTTTAAATCCTGTTTTAAATCTTCTAAATAAATGTAGATTATTGGCCCTGGAGTGTAGGGAACAGAGCGTACCAGTAGTTAATAGTGAGAGTACAGAATTTGCCGATTCAAAGGGATTAAGCCACAACGTTGTTAAAGAGGTTGAGGAAGGGAAAAGATTGGGCCAGTTCACAAATCTCATAACTGTCAGGAGCCCTCAAGCACCAAAGCAGATACTTCATGTATACTCAAGAGATCAGAACGTTTACAGAGAAAATCAGCTCGCAGGAGGAATCTTGACTTAAAGCTTCATTACCTTTATAAAGCTTGATAAGCTGTGCTGTGCAAACATGTTCAATGTTGCTAACTGTCATTAGCCCAGAGGCATTTGGGGTTCCCAGAAGCTCTTCTTCAACTTCAGGATAAATTAAATCTCAGGATTTGGGTATGGCAGAAGGGATTTTTTTATGAGTCTCTCAAAAGTATGACATACACAAAGCAAGTCAGGCTGTGGTCTCAGGAAATATATATGCACCTACCCATGGAGGCCCTGAATTTTCAAAATATTTGATATGGCTTTAGATATGGTTTAATTTTGTGGCTGTGATGATGTAAGCGTGTTGCTCCCCAAATAAACAAACCTTCTCCTCCCTTGTGTTGACTATTGCTGGCTCCACTTGGCACAGGCTCATCTGACTTCAAGGTGAGTTGCTTCAGGGAGGTGAACAAGTAGGAAAGCGTTCACCAGGTTTGGTTGTGGGGTTTGATTTTTGTATTTTCTTTCGCCCTCCCATGGCACACCTCCCTAAGCCGCTTCACCTTGGGGTCAGATGACTCCAAGGGTGTGAAACTGCACATTTCAGCAATACGTGGAGTCTCAATCCCATGGTGATGCTCTATGCTGACCAAATACCAACATCTCACTTGTCTCACCAATTCCTGTGTTATGTTTTTTTTGATCCTGTATGTTAGGTTTACCACTGGTTTGGAAGCAAGTCGGGCAGAGATGGGAAACTAAGGGATGGGACTGGTGCTTTCTGCACTAGTCTGAATGAGTTCACAGCAGATCGTAAGCCTATGTCACTTAAGAGATGACATTGCAGGATGATTATTAGTTTTTAATTAAAATGCTATTGACTTTTATTGCCAGTGAATTCAGATGTCATGTAGGCTAGGCTGGGACCTTTTCATCATATTAAGAAGTCTTTGTTCCAAATATATACTATTAAGTGTCTAATTTTGCTTAGGCTTCTGCAAATGCTGAACTGCAACCCACCTTTGCGTTAAGGAAAAAACTACTGAAATAGTATTAACCAAAACACTGTTTCCTTTTCTGTTCAGCATCTGAACCCAACCTGAAGTTACGATCCAGACTAAAGCAAAAAGTTGCTGAAAGACGGAGCAGTCCCCTCTTGCGCAGAAAAGATGGTCCAGTGGTTACTGCTCTTAAGAAGCGCCCACTGGATGTCACAGGTACGTTGGGTAAGCAACAAATCTGCTCCAGCAGGCATATGATGTCCCTTTCCAAAATTAATTCCTGCATTTAGTTGAAAGTGCAGTGTGGATCTTTTGTGTGCCACTCAATTTTGGTGAATCCTGGATGAAGTTATCAGAATGGGTGATGCAGATGGGCATCAGCAGCATTTGTCCATTGGGGATACATCTATTGAGATAACGTTACCAACTCGAGGGTTTTTTTTTGTAGTTTGCTTTAAGTACATAGAGAGATGTAGATATGCCACCAGAGTGCTATTTTTTTCTCAAGCATTTCTGTGATTTTCAGCACCGAGTTGTTAAGAAATAAAATTTCTCAAAGGTGATGCTGTTAATATCTGTGGGGAGGCCATAATTCACAGCTGTTGTTCTCCAGCAGTAAATGCTTTACAGCCCCTGTTTGTTTTAGGCTTTGGGCAGACTGCCATAGTTCCTTGTTAAGTAATTATTCCAAAGTTTGAAAACATGTATGGCTTTTTTTATGACCTACAGCTGATATTTCTGACTACTTACATGATGGTTTCTTGTTGAAAAATAATATTCTTCTGGCAGTAAAGTTTGTAGGTGAGATCAGAGGACAGTAGATTATATAGATTACCATAAAGTTAATTCTTAGCACCATCTAGGGATGCTTCTGTGTAAGTACCTCTGTGACAACTTTTCCAGATCTCTCTTACTTTAAAGCACGCTATTGTTATTCAAACAAACTCAGTGAACTCTCTTGAGAGAGCCCAGTGGTTTTTCAGAGACCCTGGAGTAGCTATGCACAACTTTGTGTCAGAGCCTATCTGTTTGCAGGGGCAATAGATGATTTTAACAGCTAAGCATAATTTATGTCAGATCTGAAAACCAGATTTATTTCACTCATACTACTGTGTCACATAGATTTTAGGATAAATCAAGCCCTAATGGCTGACTGTTTGATCCTAGTAATGCCTTCAGAAATGCTGGTAAAAGCTCCTACCCCTCAATTAACGTGGATTTGGTTCAAGAAGCTATCCTGGAGCCTGGCTAGAAAAATATCTGAGTAGTTACAGTAAGAGGAGACTTTAGAAAGAAAAGCAACTTTTAAAAGAAGTCTCACATCAAGGAACAGAAATTATGTTTAATGCATCTATATATCTCCATAGAGTCACAGTTTGAATGTTTCAGGTACTTTTCCTATGTCTAGGTAGTATACACAAGATCTCATGGTTTGTAGTTAATGAGATGGTCCCAGAAAAAGCAGGTATTTTCCATACAATCAGAGTGTTTTCTCAAAATATTTAGACTCTCTAAAGATGTTTTCCATGGAGAAATTAAATTTTAAGTGCTCAGGTGGATGTTACTCAGTGCTGAATTTTCTTGATAGCAATATGCCTGTCCAAATGCAGAGCCAACAAAAAGCAACAAGACTTTTTTTTTTTTAAATAGTCTCTTTGCTATTTTTCTCGAAGTATTTGCAAGACTTGAAGTAGCAAAATAGTATGTACTGAATAATGCCACAAAGGAAATAATTTTTTTAAACCACTCAAGTTGTAACAATTGGCTTTTATTTCTACTGGGGCTTCCTGCAGCAGTTATGAGACCGCTGCAGCATGAACCATTGCAGCTGCTGGGAGATTCTTCTGGCACTGAGCAAATCTTGTGCTTGGGGAAGAGGAAAGTTCAGAAAGGAAAAAAAGTTTTCATGTTATTTACCTTCCAAATAAAAGGAGAAACACTGGAAGCTGTGCCATATACCAGGTGGGAGACCTGAGGGAAGTTTTCTGCCTGTTGCAATTCTGTGATCTGTTTCTGTTTGTTGTTATTTCTGCATCATTAGTGGGGAGACTTTGATTTCAGGCTGGACATCCCTGTGGTTCTGGTTACAGAGTTCACAGGGACTGTCTTGCTAAAATGAGACTCAGAGAGTATTTTGTGAGTGGGTGATAAAAGAATTATTTTGGGCGATTAACTCAACCATGGGTCCTTCCAATGAGAAAGTGTTTTACTCCCTGAGTGGAGAGGACTTGCCAAAAAAAAAAAAAAAGTGTTAAGTGATTTGAAACAGATTTACCATTTTGGACCCTGAAAAGTTTTGCCTGATTTTTGTAAAATGTGCTTAACCATCCAGTCCCATGTCACTCTGGCAGCTTTTATATCTCTTAAAACAATTTCATTTGCCATCCTGGCAAAATATCATCCTTGTGAGTCAGTCTCCAGGCAGTTTTTGGGACATCAGTGCATTGGAAACTGTGCTGTTGTGTGAAGAGCAGCCCAAGGCATGTTGTGTTTCTCTGAGGACCTGGCACAGTGTGGGCACTTCACAGGTGGTGGGGACATCACACCTGCCTGCTTGCCTCCATCGGAAAAATCTCAATGGTTCTTTATAAAAGCAGAGCTCAGCTCTCATGCGTGATCAGCATGAGGGCTCAGTGCTGGCAGCATATTTCTAGTAAATCTAGAGGCACCAGAAGCCTGCATGGGAAAATGTCAATGCTGACATAGTTCCCTGGATCCAGCATGAAGTCTGATGCAATACATGCTGAGAAGGTGTTGCTAGGGTTATAGGTTAAAGAGGGTGATAGAAGCACTTCTAGAAAAAAGAAGCAGGACAATCCAACATCCTCTAGTTTGGCTTCTTCAAGCCCTCCATGTCTTTTATTATCTTGCAGTCATATTTAATGTTATTAAAATACTCTAAGAGAAACCTTCATGAGGAGAAGATATAAAAATAATAAGTAGGAGAGACCATTTGAAAGTGTTTGTCAGTGCTTTAAGAGCTCTGGGAAGATTTAAGCAGAAAAATGGGGAGGAGGAGGGTTGCTTTCCTCCAAAACAAAACTCAAGCGGTTATTATCTGTCTAAATACCATCAAGGAGATTGTTTGTAATGCTAAAAGTTGATTTTGGATGTGTTTTTAGACTCTGCGTGCAACAGTGCTCCTGGATCTGGTCCCAGCTCTCCAAACAACAGCTCCAATAACATAAGCACCGAGAATGGAATTGCAGGATCAGTCACAAGTATTCAAGCAGAGGTACCTTGCCCTTCCTCACTCTTGTTTTTTAATGCATGTGTTTCTAACCAGTTTTTGCAGAGTTTTAGCAATTTGGGCGTATAAGCCAATGTGGACCACGCTTAAAAAAAGGAACCTACCAACAAAACCCCCCAAAACCACCCAGATTGTGACTTGGAGTGGATTTTGGGAATTACCTCTCAATGCATCCTGTCAGCCCAGATTATCTGTTTATTAAATCTAGTTTGAGCCAGCTCACAAGCTGCTTGTGGTAACTTGTAGTGGTTTTGTTGTGAGGAGAGAGTAAAAATAAAAGTGATTTAGCAAGGTAGAGCATGAGGAGTGTTTCCTGGTCAAATATGAATATTGTAAAATTTGGGGAATCTGTTCTCATATACATATATATAGGGTGAATTTGTTGTGTGCTGTAGGTTAGTCTAAATATGACCAAACCGGAACTCAGTTAAAAGGAACAGATTTAACCTTTTCCTCCCTGATTAGGGATTTGAAAACTTGGTGCCTGATGCTGTGTGCTAGTTCATAATCCGGTAAGCTTTCACCATCATGGAATGGAATCATGGAATGATATGGGGTTGGAAGGGACCTCTGGAGATGATCTAGTCCAAGCTCCCTGCCAAAGCATATCCACCTAGAGCAGGTTGCACAGGAATGTGTCCAGGTTGGTTTGAATGTCTCCAGAGACAGAGACTCCACCACCTCTCTAGGCAGCCTCTTCCAGTGCTCTGCCACCCTCAAAGTGAAGAAGTTACTCCTCATGTTTAGATGTGTTCAAGTTTGTGCCCTCTTGTCCTGTCACTTGGCACCGCTGAAAAAAGACTGGCCCCATCACTTGAGGCTTCTGCTGTGGGTGTCAAAGGCAGAGTATTGGGCTGGGTAAACTGGGGTTTGATTCAACACAGCAGCTCCTGTGTTCAGGGTTACTGAAGCCCACCTTTTTCTAAAAGCAGATAGTGGGGTGTGGGCCATGTTAACTGGCTCCTACTCATATAAGATGAGAAAAACAGTGTAGCTGTGTTGTGTCATCAGTGTTTGGGTTATTTGGTTTGGTTTTGTTGGGTTTTTTTCTTTTTAAATCCACCTTATCCTATGTTCGCCCCATGAATATAGTGTCTGTTTGAACATCAGGACTGTAAAAATGGTGACATGGTGACAAAGGAGGAGGTAAATGCCGCCTTTGCCTCAGTCTTTAGTAGTAGGACCAGTTGTTCCCTGAGTAACGAGCCCCCTGAGCTAGCAGATAGGGGCAGGGAGCAGAATGAAACCCCTGTAATCTAAGGGGAAATGGTGAGGGACCTGCTCCAGGACCAGAACATACACAAGTCTATGGGGCTGGATGGTATCCACCTGAGCGTACTGAGGGAGCTGGCAGAAGTGCTCACTGAGCCACTTTCCATCATTTACGAGCAGTCCTCGCAGACTGGGGAGATTCCAGCTGATTGGCATCTAAGAAATGTGATGCCCATCCGCAAAAAGGGCCAGCAGGATGATCTGGGCAACTACAGGCCTGTCATTCTGACCTTGGTGTCTGGAAAAGTCGTGGAACAGATCATCCTGAGTGCCATTATGCAGCGCATGAAGGACAGCCAGGCGATCAGGCCCAGACAGCACAGGTTCATGAAAGGCAGGTCCTGCTGATCTCCTTCTAAGACAAAGTGACCTGCTTGGTGGATGAGGGGAGGACTGTGAATATATTATTTACCTGGACTTTGACACCATTTCCCACAGTATCCTCCTGGAGAAACTGGCTGCCCAGTTGGCTGGGACAGGAGTATTCTCCACTGAGTTAAAAGCTGGCTGGAGGGCTGGCATCTAGTTGGTGGCTGATCCAAATGGTGTCCCACAGGGCTCAGTGCTGGGGTCAGTTCTATTTAGTATCTTAATATCTAGATCAGGGGATTGAGTGCATCCTCAGTCAGTTCACAGACGACACCAAGTTGTCAGGAGTTTTTACGTGCTTGAGGGTAGAAAAGCTTTGCAGAGGGATCTGGACAAGCTGGATCGATGGGCCAAGGCCAAAGTGCCAAGTCCTGCCCTTGGGTCACAATAACCCCATGCAGCACTACAGACCTGGGGAAGAGTGGCTGGAGAGCTGCCCAGCAGAAGAGTAACTGGGAGTGTTGGTCAGCTGTCATCTGAACATGAGCCAGCAGTGTACCAAGGTGTCCAAGAAGGCCAACAGCATCCTGGCCTGTATCAGGAACAGTGTGGTGAGTAGGACTAGGGCAGAGACCGTCCACCTGTACTCAGCACTGCTGAGGCCCCACCTTGAGTACTCTGTCCAGTTTTTTTCACTACAGGAAAAACAGTGAAATTCTGGAATGAGTCCAGAGAAGGGCAACGAAGCTGGAGTAAGGTCTGGAGAACAAGTCTTATGAGGGAGCGGCTGAGGGAATTGAGGCTGTTTGTTTGGAGAAGGCTGAAGGGAGACCTATTGTTCTCTACAACTACCTGAAAGGAGGGTGTAGTAAGGGATGGCAGTCTCTTCTCCCAAGTAATCAGTGATATGACAAGATGAAAGGATCTCAAGTTGCACCAGGGGAGGTTTAGATTGGATATTAGGAAAAAATTCTACACTGAGATGGTTGTCAAACATTGGAATAGGCTGCCCAGGAAAGTGGTGGGAACACCATCCCTCAATGTATTTAAAAGATGTTAGTTGTGCTGCTTAGTGATATGTTTTAGTGATGCTTTTGTCACCGTTGGGTTGATGGTTGAACTAGATGATCTGAAAGGTCTCTTCCAACCTAGACAATTCTATGATTCTAAAACAGGCTTGGGCTTGTTCTTCCCAAATTGCCATTTAGAGGTGAAAATTACTTCTTATGGTATAAATATAAGCCCTTACTGCTTTCTATTTTTGTGCAAATCTTCACTTTATTTTTCTTTCTAATATAGTGTAACAACATTTAGTATAGGTAATGTGCCTTCTATTCCACCCTCTTCTGAATTATCTGACACATCTACATCTGCTCTGGTCTACTGTAGACCTTACAAGATTAAGACAAGTCTTGAAAAGATTAAGACAGTATAAGGTGGAATCTTCACTTGGCTCTGAGATGCACTCTGACCACTTAGTAGTTTCAAACAGACCTGGGGAAAGGTATCTTACATACAAGGTTATTTATCATGTTTGCGGAACTGAAGATTGACTGAGCTGAGGGACACATCTTAGGTATATTTGTGTTAGTCCCAGAAGACTAGTGCTGAATTTAGGAGCTGTCAATCTTACCCATAATTAGCAAACTCCGAATCCCATTTACTGCTGATGGAAAAACTAGAGGATTCGACTATTTCTTGTGATACAAATAGATATATGTCTCTTTACTTCTTAGTTTGCTAGGTCACCTTTTGAGACATTTCAGATATGTTGGAAGATGGTGTCTGAGTTCATTATTTAAGTTTCACAGAATCATGGAATTGTCAGAGTTGGAAGGGACCTCTAGAGATCATCTAGTTCAACTTCCCTGTTAAAGCAGGATTGCCTAGAGAACATTGCTCAGGACTGCATCCAGGCGCGTCTTGAAGGTCTCCAGAGAAGGGGACTCCACACCCTCCCTGGGCAGCCTCTGCCAGGGCTCTGTCACCCTCACCAGAAAGAATTTTCTCCTCATATTCAAATGGAACTTCCTGTGTTCCAGCTTGTGCCCGTTGCCCCTCGTACTGTCACTGGGAGCCACTGAAAAGAGTCCATCCTCCTTCAACCCACCCTTCAGATACTTATAAGCATTAATAAGGTCTCCCCTCGGCCTTCTATTCTTCAGGCTAAAGAGCCACAGCTCTCTCAGCCTTTCCTCACAAGGGACGTGCTCCAATCCCTTAATCATCTTTGTTGCCTTATGCTGGACTCTCTCCAGTAGTTCCCTGTCCCTCTGGAACTGGGGAGCCCAGAACTGGATGCAGTATTCCAGTTGTGGCTTCACCAGTGCAGAGTAGAGGGAGAGAATGACCTTCCTTGACCTACTGGCCACACTCTTCCCTATGCAGCCCAGGATTCCATTGGCCCGCTTGGCAACAAAGGCACTTTGCTGGCTCATGGATAATTTACTATCTACCAGGACCCCCAGATACTTCTCCTCTGAAGTGCTTTCCAGCAGGTCAGCTCCTAACCTATATCGGTGCCTGGAATTCTTCCTCCCCAGGTACAGGACCCTACACTTGCTCTTGTTGAATTTCATTAGGTTCTTCTCTGCCCAGCTCTCAAGCCTGTCCAGGTCATGCTGGATGGCGACACAGAGTGTCAGCCAGCCCTCAAAGTTTCAGTGCTTGCCTTCAGCATGGAAATATTACAGCTCTCTGCTTCCTTTTCAAATAGATAATACCTACATTTAAATACTGTTTTTAAATCTAAAGGGTTTTCCATCTCTGAAAGGTACATGATATTCATTGCCAATGCAGCTGATACAAGACTATAAAAAGTACTTGCCTGCAGATTAAAATTGTACGTGCTGAAATTGTTCTCTTCTGTGCAATTCAAAAAATGTTTGTGTACAGCCCATAGATGGGATCTGTATATTTAAAGTGGATGATAATGCTGCTAAATATCATATGCTGATAGCATCAAGCTGCTGCAGTTTTCTCTTTGTTGTTTTTAAAACAAACCCCCAGGAGATAGTTTGAGGCACAACTGCGGAGTATTTATTGTTCTAAGAGAAAATGAATGTAGTTTTGTTTCATTTATGATATCAGTAAAATATTTCATTACACTGCTGACAATAACTATCTCTTTCTCAATGTGTCATGCTAACACTATGTAATTTAAATTAAAGCAAAATTGCCAGTAGTGCTCAAAATTACTTGGAAGAAGTGTTGTGTGGGTATGCACAATCACATGCCCTTACCAAGTATCTCGCTCTACAGCAAAATGCTCCCTGCAGATTTCCTCCTTTGGGGCAGCAAATTGTGAACTGGGATCTTAAAAACAGATTTACTCTTTTTACGGGAGAAATGATCTGTAATACTTTTTCAGTAAGCTTGAACAACATTAATGAAAGGAAAATAAAAGCAAAAGTGAATAAGAGAAAAATCACTTAGCAGATGAAATTTCATGCAAGGTTGTATGAAAACTAGGTGACACCCCCTCTCCCCCAAAAACGTTGCTGCAAGTTTTTTAAAGTCTCATCTTAGAGTCTTGAAGGGAGAAAAACAGGTTGTTATTATGAAGAGTTGTTCTAAATCTACAACCAAAGAAATAACCTGCAAAGTCTCATTAACATACGGGACTATGAATTTAGATCTAAAATGTATAAAGCTATTCTTCAGATCTCTGTTACACTGATATAGATTGTTCCATAGTATAATATTAAGTTAATCATAGTCCCTTTATTCGTAATAGCACCTGAGTTAAACAGTAAAAATTCTATAGAACATCTTTTTGAAATTTAAACTCTATTTTATTTTAGTTGGAAAATCACCTACACAGAATTCAGGGTGATCAGAACACTTGTTTCCTAACAGGAAAATTGGGCAGTTTAAAATAATGTAATTTTTATAATCCATTTTCTAGCACATGTTTCAAATCAGTCTTGTTTTGAAATTAGAGGTATTTTTATGTAAGTGTTCCTGCTTTAAATGGCCATAATGCAGTAAATCTTGCATTTCACCCTGAATATCAGGAAATAGCTACATAAATGCAGCCTTAAGGTTTTTTGACAGAATTTTAAAAGTCTGATTTAAGCTGAGGTACACTAGTAAATCGCATAAATTGCCCATGATTTACTAAAGAGAACAACAGCCATTGTAATGCCATTTTCTAAGGTAATCTGGTTTAGTTTTAAAAGGGCAAATACTTGAGAAGGACAAGCATGCTGTTAAATATTTGCAAAAACTTTTTGCAATGGCATTTCATGAAGAATGAGCAGAAGTGGAGTATTGGTGAGGATGCAGGGGTGAGATTTAGTCTCCAAGAAAGGTCAAATAAACTGTGAAAGGTCTGTCTGTAGGGCAGCCATGTTGGTGGCAGTTGCAGAATGAGAGTAGCCCTGTGTTGGTTATCCTGGTCTTGTTGCATGGCCGCAGCAGTGACATTCAGGACATGCACTTGGTCTGTGCCTGGATCTGAAGCACAGATTAGCTCTTAGTTCAGTGTTTCCAGTCTCAGCTCTGTACGTTCTTGATGTGTCCTCACAGCAAGTGTCTTGTGTCCTTGATCTGATCTGTGGATGCTCTCTCACCAGGACAATGTTCTTGATTTTGTTTTCAGACCAGCCTGGCTCACAGACTTGTGAATCGTGAAGGCTCAGTAACACAGCTTCCACTCTACACATCTCCTTCTTTGCCCAACATCACGCTAGGACTGCCTGCAACTGGCCCTTCCAGCGTAAGTGGTGGTGGGATGCGGCCTTTGAAGTGTTGCTGCCACTGATTCCTTCCTTAATGTACTGTGCCATCAATTATGTGTCTACAGGGAGGATCAGCACAGCAGGATGCAGAGAGACTTACTATCCCAACCTTACAGCAGCGGATCTCTTTATTTCCTGGCACCCACCTCACTCCCTACTTGAGCACTACAACATTGGAAAGAGATGGGGGAACTGCACATAACCCTCTTCTGCAACACATGGTCTTACTGGAACAGCCAACTGCACAAAATCCTCTAGTCACAGGTGAGTGCTCCATAGATAATATGCAAACTCAGTCCCAGCTGGGGAGATGGAGCAGGTGGCATCTGGGGTTTTTTTGTCAAGTGTTCTCTTCTATGAAAGAGATACTGAAGCATTTGTACATTCTGTAGGTGTAGAGATATATAACCTTTAGGATGTGTTTGTTGATAAATTGAATAGTGGAGGCATTTGCAAAAACAGAAGTTGCCTGTCTCACCCAGAGGTATAAGGAAGCTGTCTTGTCTTTGTGGTGAAATAAAAATAAATGGTATTTATTTACATAAGTAAAACCTGAGTTTGTAGGTCACAACTTAAAACTATGTAGTTAAAGTGGAGACAAAACCATTGTGTCTCATGATTACCCTTCCTGTTTATCGTGGCTGGTTTCTATTCTGTATATGAAAGGCAGGCATTTGCAGAATCTCAGATTAAAATACTTGCTTTTCATCATTATTATAAATGGCAAAAACATGGTAAAATCAACTGCATTCAAACAGATTGTATTTGTTTGTATATGTTACATTTTCAATATGCTAATTGCTTTGAATTATTCTCTGTCATATTTTCAGAATTAAGTACCTGTGGAAAGGCATATTTCTTTAGATAGGGTTTATTCAAAGCAATGAACCCCAATAGGTTGTGTCTTTTTTTCATAGTGTGGAATGTTGGGACAAAAGATGTTCTGCGTAAGTTATAGACGTGTTCATTTTTATTTATTTCATTCCTTTTCTAATGGAAACTATTGAGAGATTGTCAGTCACTAAAGCATTACAGCATGGCTCTGGCTTGGGTTGTGTCTGGTTATACATTCACATCCAAGGAATATATGTGGGGTTGTGATAAAAGCACAGCAGTGTGGTGCTTAGCCAGCACTCTGAGAGCTGTGCTTTCTCGAACCTTTATGTAATTTTCTGTTGCCTCTGTTTGCCGTGGTTTCTGTGGCATGACAGGGTTACCCAGAGTTATGACATGTGTTTTCACCAGTTGCCCTTTGCCCAAGGTCTGCTGATGAAGAGCCATTGGGGGAAATTTCCCCCCTTTACACTATTACCAAAGTTTTCTTCTCTGTTCGTGCTGGCATATGCTTTAAAGCCTACTTAGGAAGAAATGTTGTTCTGCTTCCTATCTGACCTCTCTGAAAGCCTCTCTGTTTACAGCATATTTTGTTTTCTTCAAGTGTGTTTCTTCTAGTCTACCTGCCATGTGCAGTATTTTCAGAGTGACTACAACCAACGCTTAGGAGAAGTATTCACTATACAGCAAAGCAACAAGAAGCAACACACATTCCAAGCGCAGCAACTGAAAGAGAGCACATGATCTCAAAAGACCTAAGTATACTGGCTTCCAAACTGCAGTTAGTACTTTGAACTTCCTTGCAAGCACAGTGGAGTTTATTAGTATTCCACTTAATGCCTTCAGCTCTGGAGATAGTCTCCTGGCAGCTGAAAAATGATCCAGCACGATGGTATGCTGCTTCTGTGCTGGAAGGTAGACATAGAGGTTTGGGGAAACTACAGCAGAATTCCTTAGGTCTGCTGTTCCTTTGCGACAACAGATCACTCACATCTTTCACATTCACCCGTGTGTTTGGAGTAGGAACAGCTCATCTCTGAAAAGTTTTCGCAGAGGGACCTTGGTCATTCACTCGGAGGGATGTAGTCTTCCAAGGTGTCCTATGCAAACTGTGTAGGATCCCTTCCTCTGCCATCTCATTTGAACTTTTGATGAGAAGAACTGTGCTATAAGGGAAATGGACCACGTCTTTCCAAATTATCTATTCATACACACACAGACATATATTTGTGTGTAAAATATATTTGTGTGTATAAATAATAAATTTATAGAGACATGCATTTATAAAACAAGATACACTTGTAAAACAAGATACACAGTGTAATTTTCAGAAAAGTAAAGGGTGAGAAAAACTCAATGAATATTTCCCCAAGAGAAGAGGTTTCTAAATGAGTCAGTTTCCTCCATGTAGAGCAGTTCTGTGAATCAGTGGGAAAAGGGGGTAACGTCCTGAGACAGAAATGTCAAGGTGTTTTTTATCCACTGCCTTCAGCTGGTTACAGACTTGTGAGCAGTTTCTCTCTTCACAATGGAAGACTGAAGAAATTGAAAACAGAACTCCACTGGCCCTTGAACTGGGTCCTATTTCTGAATGTTACTAACCACTTGAGCAGTCTTTAGTTTGTTTTATGCAATGAGGTAAAGCAGGAGAATACTTTTTTCCTAAAAGTGTGTGTAGCCTTATCTACCTTAGGGAGGCAGCATTTCACACCAGTGTTGCCTTTCTATCTCAAGGTATAACTAGCAAAATCATAGAATAGTTTGGACTGGACCTTAAAGATCATCTAGTTCCAACTTCCTGCCATGGGCAGGGACACCTCCCACTAGATCGAGTTGCTCAAAGCCCCATCCAGCTTGGCCTTGAGCACTTCCAGGGATTGAGCATCCGCAACTTCACTGGCCAGTGTCTCACTGCCCTCTTGTAGGCCCCTTTTAGGTACTGGAAGGCTGCTGTAAGGTCTCCCCAGAACCTTCTTTAGGGTAAGGAAAAGCTTATCCTCAGGTTGTCCACCCTTGTGTTGGGTGTGTGTTTTCATGTCCCAGCTTTCTAAGAACTATATAAAGTTACGTTTTCAGAGAGCAGAGTAAAAACTGGTTAACCCCAAGAATACCTAAAAAGACAAGATACTTTGTAAAGACGAGCCCTTACCGGAGCTCAAACGGGTATTTCACATGGTAGTCATCAGAGAGACCCAAATTGCCAAGGGCATGTGAGTAATGCAAACTATCCCGAAATAACCTTATGCTATTATTAAGTTACTAGCACAAATACACAGGACAGTGAGGGAAACAATTCTAGTGATTTGTCATCTTGGACTCTAACTTACATTCTTTCTACAGAAATAATGAAGCTTTATTGCTCCCATATTTCTGAAATGCTTTAAGGGAGTGCCTTTTTCCAACGCAAACCTGGAGAGGAGTTTATCACCTGGAAGTGTTCATTCCTAGTCATTTCTATGGGAAAAGGTATAGTACAGCCAAGGGCAGATGTGCTTCCCTACGTGGTCGTCTAGAGTGAGAAGCAGATTCATCTGTATCCATCTTCCTCCAGCATACCCAGTGAGCCCCCTGTAAAGTATAATTGCTGGATGCTGTGGGGTAGCAGCTTGGGTTGGTGCTTTCCTAGAACTGAAACAGGGATTACTCCCCATACCAAGGCATGATTTCAGACTTTAGCTTCTTCAGACTACCACTGTGATCTTAACTCATGTCACCCACCAAGCAATGGAAGGGCCTGTAAGCTATCTCTTGTTTTAAAAAATGAAATATTTCCCTAGGTTCTGTGAGTAAGCAAGCAAACAAAGAATTGAAAAGAAAGCAAAGTGTTATTACATCCAATGGTAATTAATTGTTATCTGTTCTCTCTTAAGGATGCTTCAGCTGTAAATGGCGAGGTGGCTGGTTTTAACGTTATACGTCATTGTCAGCATTAGCGTTACTCAACAGCCGTTTTCTCCCTTCCTTTCTTCTTCCTTTTTTTCTTCTCTGCTGTTTTTTCCTCCATATTATCTTCAGACTGGTATCTTTCAGGACTGCCCCTCCATGCACAGTCTCTGGTTGGTGGAGAACGGGTCTCCCCTTCAATACACAAACTCCGTCAGCATCGCCCGCTGGGGCGCACACAGTCTGCTCCCCTTCCTCAGAATGCCCAGGCCCTCCAGCAGTTAGTGATCCAGCAGCAGCACCAGCAGTTCTTGGAGAAACACAAACAGCAATTCCAGCAGCAGCAACTGCACCTCAACAAGGTAGGCATGATGCTTTTAAAGTCTTTCTTCCTCATTCAGCATCAATACCAACTTCAGGCAACACTATTTCAGAGTATCTTGCACAGTAATTGATGTGGTCTCGACCTCCATAACTAACTGGCCTTCATCCTTGAACCTCTTTTTCATGATTTTGAGAAATCAGCAAGGATGTGGGTATCCATCACCAAGGCAAGGATAAATACCTGCGTTCCAGACAGAGGAAAGGCCGTACAGCTCAAACTTCGGCTTTCCAGTAATACTTTTTAAAGTTGTCAGTGCTGCCGTTCATCCACCTGAGGATCTTTTGTCAGTTTTGTAGCAGAAAACATAAAATGCTGTCAAGGAATATGGGGAAATACCTACTGTGTATATATTCGGTTTGAAAGGGAGAAGGAGAATTAATACAGATTTGAGGAGGAAAAAAGACTGAGGGATTTCAGACATGACAACATCAGAAAATAATTGTATGTGAAGATATTCAGATTTACTAAAGCATTTTTCACTCGAATGACTTTTGGACAGAGAAAAGCTGTTCCCATCTCCAGTCTCTCTCTTAACATCAGCCCTCTGTAAAGCATTACAGTCTCCTATCCCTTTCTTCTCCTGAAAACAAGGGTGGTATTGCTGTGCATCCTGCAGAGGTTGCTTTGAAGATCAATTAGATGTGATTCAAAAATTGCTTTGAAGCAAGCAAGTGCTATGTTTATTATCTCGCTTTCTGTAAATCACTTGGAGAACATGAGGTGAGTATTGCATAGCACCATTCATAAATGCACAGAATTTTCAGTTTCTGTGTAGCCAAAATGATCTCTCTGCGCATCCCAGTGTTAAAGCTGAAACAGAGCTGCTTTGAGATTATTGCATTGATATGGATTAAAAAGGCGAAATCTATCCCAATGTTTTAGCCTGTGGGACAGTAAAACTCACTTTTTATGCTCAAGCAGTCTGATCACAAGTGGTGTGGATGGACCTGTGATGTTTTATGCCAGTGGAGGTTCTCTCCCCAGATTCCAGAAGGCACAATCTGTGTCTAGACTTGCAATATAAAAAGGCTTTTTGGGAAGGGGGAAATCGATCATAATCACTGTGATATTTTTCTGACTCTTACTTGTACTGTTTTGAGGCTTTCTGAATACTTTTCTCAAGGAGTTAGAGTTCAATGGCAGGCGGGCCTTTCTGATTGCTGCAGTTTAATTTATGGTGGAGGTTTCTCCAAATACTGTCATTGTTTCAGTCCTGTGAGAAAATACAACTACTGAGAGCTGGATTAAAAAAAAAAAAGCAACCACCAGAAAAAAACCAACCCAAACAAATTAAAATACCACCACAAACNCTTCAGCTAAGGCAGGATGATTACACAAGATACTGACGTCAATCATGTACTTCTGGAAAGCTGCCACCACGCACTGTGTGTGCCAGCCCTGGACCTCATTCAGCCCCTCACATTGGAGTGGTGGGGAGCTGCTGCTGCCATGGAAATTTCCCTTAACCCCCTCCAAACATGCTTCGTGACCAGAATTGGACCTGGGGTGCTAGGTAGGGTTTCTTTGTTCAGAAAGAAATGTCAGCTCGATGGTTTGTTTGTTTGAGGTTTTTAAGGCTTTTCTGTTGCCAATGCTTGTAAGTGTCCAAAGACTTTGCCATGACGTACCCACTGAACTCATTCAGAGTTTTGCTTAGACCTCCCAAGAGCTGGAGAGCGTGCGCGACCTGAGCCAACCGAATCCTCCTACAGCACTCTGAATTTCAGCTTTGTTAGAGCTGTGATCTATCGCGTCCATATCGGAGGCAGGCAGGAGGGGGAGCGTAATTAAACTGATTGCACAGGAGCGATTTCCCTGTGCTTGATTTATATAAGTAACGAGTTAAAATTGTTTCAGTACTAGTGCTGTATGCGTGTGGCAAATTTATCCCATTGGGATAGCATCCAAGTGCTGACATGGAAAAAGACTTTTCCCAGATGCATAGATATTTTAAGACCCTTGTGTGTAGGAGAGTAAGGGCACAACTAAAAATAATGTAATAGATTGCTGCCTTTTAATTATTAGCAGAAGTGACAGCGCTGTAAATAATATGCTTTCTATTGTTTATGATTTTTCCAAACTTAAAGACTTTGGCCTTAAACTTTCCCTATTAGGTGTCTACATCAGATGAAATTTTTGAGAAGATTGCAGCCAAAACAAGTCTTGCTGTTTCCAAGAAGGTGACTAAGGGAAAAGATGATGTTTTGATACCAATGAAAAACAAAAACAAAAACCCCAAGAATAATCATCTAGGGGATTCAGCTGTGAAGCTTTGGGGCCAGAGGCTTTGGAGCAGTAACTTGGAATTGGACCAACAAGGACAAAGCGGGTGGCTGGGTAGGGAAGGAGAGTAAAGAGAGACGGGTTGGGTGGGAAAGGTCCAAAGAGGGTCAGGGTTCCTGGGGGTGACTGGAGGGGAGAGTGCTCCCCAGGGTGCAGTGCCTTCCAGCGTGGGCTTGAAAGTCCTTTATCTGCCACTGTCAGTAGCAAATTGTGGATTGCTTGGGCATATCAAAATGTGTCCTTCATCCCATTTGGGAGCTGATGCACCGAGAGTGACTTCCCTGGCTCACTGTAAGGCTCTGTATGGAAAATGAGGGCTCCAGCCCTGCACATCTGCTGTTCATGTTGCCACCTGATGATGACATACGCATTTGCTTTAATGAGAGGGAAAACACACACACAAAAACCACACAATGCCTCCCAAAAATGGGCACAAAAGAGGCATGTGTGAATTAAAAGAACATTACTGTAGTTTCCAGACTGAGCTCTCAAGCTGGGACATGGATGTAGTTAAACTTCTTGCTCACTTTTTTATTTTGCATCTTTTTGATTCATTTTTTGATAATCAAGTGGTATCTCTTCTACAAGGGTCTGAACGTAGTACAGGGAAGGGTAAGAGCAAGGCTGCTCTCTGGTGGTGTGCTGCCTCATTTGTTGCAGAAATCAGAGAACACATAAGGAGTGGAAGAGGGAGAAAAAAGGGTCCTTAGGACTAAGGCAACATAAATCTGTGGCAGGGAATTGGCTTTCGCCTCGGTGCCACAGACCCATGTCCCACTGAGCAAGTCCAGCCAGTGGGCTGCTTGCAGTAGCACGCTCATTTCTCCATGCTGTTTGCAGGACAGGGAAATGGAGCTGTGAGCTGCAGAGGTATGCTTGCCCACCTAAGACATGTAATCATAAAATCAGCCGTAACGTATTGAAAACCTCATCCAACTGGGGTTTCATAATCTCTGCCCCAGCTCTGCATTTGATGTCATGGAGCAGCTCTGCTCCCTGCCTGCCAAAAAGTAATTGTGAACACAGATGCACTAATATTTGCAGAGCACTCGTGTGCTCTGATGTTTGCACTGCAAAATCGTATGTAGAAATCAACAACTCTTTCTTCAGAACCGGGGTTTGAGACAGATTCTAGATAAGATGCTGAATCACTTCTTGCTAATTGAGCCCTGTGCAGCCTTTGATTGGAGTGAGGCATGTGTCCTAAAACAGTAAATGCTAAATAAAAGCGGTACATTAATGTAGGTGCATGGGAGCACTGGCCTGAAATCACACAGGCAAAATGTGATCATGTTTTCCACCTTTTTGTGTGTTTAATGTTTAGACCTTGGAAATGGGTTTTCCCCACGGCAAGAGGAGCTTTGCTAGGTGAGATGGCTTGTTTGACCATATGATAAATATATGCAGCAATCCCAACATTTTTTCATCTTCAGCAATTTCCCTGCAGACTCCAGTCTCTTTTAAGACGCAAATTTCAGTCTTTTATACATATGAGAGAGAAGAGCTGTGATAAGCTCATGAGTCTCTGTGGCATTTGGAAGGCAGCATTTGGGGGGGGGNNNNGGTGTGTATTTTTGTTGTGACAGCAAACCAGGTGAAGTAGGGCACTGTTCTCTGAGTATGTACTGAGGCTCCAGGTATTTTGAGTTAAAAGTGTTAGCTATTCATTATGATAGGTTTTGAACCAGCATTTACCTTTCTAAAGAGAAATATGCGAGTGGGTTTTCTGTCAATTCTATGCTGGAAAACTTAACTTTTTACCTTTCTATAATGACTAATCTTTTGGCCTTAGTCTCCTGGATGTATAATTCATGGAGCCTAACTAGAACAGATAATCTCCCTTTTAGCCTTGAATTGTACTGTTAAGCAAGCAGGTTCTGAGCTTCTGTGATCAAATTATGGTTATTCTGAGTAAATCCCTTCTTTAACACACTCTGGTAAGTGAGGGACTTCTCCTGCTGTGGCATATATATGGCCATATATGTACACGCCAGACTGTAGCTTCTCAGTTTGTCTGGTGCGGCAGCATTGGGTGGATACATTTTTATTAACATCTAGAATTCAACCTTTCTATTTCCTCGTGTTTTTTGTTCTTGGAACACATTAACTGTTTAGCCTCAAGTGACTCCTGGAGTAGCTTTCCATATGTAATATTTAATTTGTAATATTAGAAAAATGCGGAGTATTAGGTTGTATTGCACAGCATTCAGGTAGGACTATTAGACTTTGAACAGTTTAAAGGAAGCCTCTTTTGGAAGCACTCAGAACATAAATTTGGATATAGCAAGTATATTCTAAGTATTTAAAAAAATCTCTGGAAAACCTCCTTCAGTATTCCTGCAAAGTGTCTCAGTTGACGGAACATGAAACGCTCTTCAGCAGGATGTGAAACGCCTGGCATTTGTGCACTTCTGCATCATCACAGCTGTTACTGCCAAAGTGCTGCTACATGGTTTTGCCAGAAGTGGTTGTTCTGCACGGTGTCTGTTGCTGCAGATCTGGTGATGCGTAGATGTGTACCTGATATAATCAAGCCCATAACTCCCAATGATTTGGGAGAGGGGGGAATGAAAACAGCAGCTTCTGCTGGTACCAGCTTCTTGCTTCCCCTCCAGGTGGTCCCTGTTCTTTAGTTATTACAGACATAGAGGCCAGTGGTCTCATGGTGCTTCCAGCAGCTAGGTTGCCTCAGTTATTTTTTTTCCTGCTGTCTTATCACTTCAGAGGGCGGGGGGAAAAAAGAGAACCCAAGAGATTTTTCTTTGCTGCAGAAGGCTTTGGCAGATCCCTTCGTGGGGGCTGTTCCCAACTCAGTCTCTTCCCCTTGTCCCTTATCATCACTTGTTTCTCCTTAGCCTATGAAAGTTAAAAATTAGGCTTTCCCTGCTGTGCAAGGGGTACCTCGTGTGAGAAGAGCCATATCAGTAGCCAGAAGAGCAAGGCTTATGTTACTAGTTCCAAGTGATTAAACAAGTCCCCAGCAATATAATTTCTTCTCCAAGCACTTGTCCATGTGTCCACTCTCCTGCAGGTGCACTCTTGACTCATGCCTCTTTGCTAGTGCTTTTGTTTCTCTTGAGCATCCCAGCTGCTGTACCCACTCCCCGCCACCTACCTCCCACCTCTTAATTCCTAGTCACATCCTTGACTGAGACCAACACTTTTTGGCTGTTTGTCTCAGGATACTTTTCAGATGAGCTTTTATATTCTCTCTTTTTCCTCTGTTTTTTTCTTGTTTTTACCAAAGCTGTGTTTCCAGCTATCCGGAATTGTTTTCTTTCTTCCCCAAGTTTGTCCTTGATCTCCAGAGGGAGGAGAGGGAGACTTCTGCTCGCTTCTGCAGAGCATGGCATGGTCAGGGCTGAGCCAGTCTGTTGTCCTTCCTTGCTTCCTGGCTTCTCTCTTCCTCTGGTGAGTAGGACATGCTATGCTACCCCACCAATGCCTGTTTCCCCCCTCCCCAGCACTCTTGAAGGGAAGCAGGACTCTGCATGGTGGATGTTAACAGCACGGCTGAGGCTGGCTGGGTCCCAGCTGGTACCTTCTGCTACCCAACCTCATTCCCAAAACAGGGAAGTACTCCACCCCACTGGGCATGATCTGCACTTCCCAATATATAAACTGGATAATTCACCACAGTAATGCTGTCTTGTCCACCTTCCAGCATATCCCTATCTGCACAAAGTTTTGACTAGCTGTACCTACCTTGCCAAGTGCAATGGAGTTCTGGCACATTGTCAAGTATGATTTCTGAGTCTCTGCTACCTGTAGATAACAGTGGATGAGTTGTATGGAAATGTGATGGTCTCTCCTAAAGTTTGAAGGCGCATGCAGTTATGTTTTCAGCCTGTGCGCTTTGATGCATACCAGTCTGTCCAGCAACACTGAATTCTCTGAAGGGCATGACTAAGGAATTCTCTCCACCAGAGATGCCCTTTCCCTTAAGACTGTTAATAATCTTGTATTTTAAAGCAGTCCCCTCGGTCATTCAAACTTGTTCTCTACTTTCAGTAACCATTACCATGATGAGCAACACTGGAGGAAAGCCACGTTCCTATGTTGGACTCCTAAACTGGAAAAGGTCTTGAGAATAGATCTATCTCAAGTTTTACTTAAAGGCATGCCCAATTTTAATCTCTGTTAGTCTCTGATAACTGAGTTTATCTATTGTGTTTGATATTGAAGGAGCCTTGTTCTTTTAATTGTGCAGGACCAGAAGTTTCTCTTGTAACTGTCATCTTAGGAGAAGGATTCAGATGTTCACAACTTCATCAGAGTCGGTCTATCCAGATAGGAAGCTTTGCTATACAGTGCTATGGAAGTTCTTCAGCTCTGCTTCTGTTTCCTGAGGAGCTCTTCAGCCACCTTTTAGAATCAGACATGCCCCTGTGATACTTGTTGCCTAAAGAAAAATTGCATTAGTTATATCCTTCTAGGAGTTTCTCAGGTATTTTTCTGTTGTAGACTCTTAATTACAATGTGATGAGTAAACAAACATTTCTAGCCTATTTAACAGTATCGTAAAAGTTTTTGGTGTCCTAAGAAGATATCACTACAGAGAAGATATCACTTCAGATATCCTGAAGCAGTAAATATGTTGCATCTGGTAGACATATCAGATGCCAGCTGACCTGAAATTTTACAAGCAAAGAAATATAGCTTTTTTTCCTTATGAAACATTTAGCAGAAAAAATATTATTTCGTTTTCCTTGTACTGGAACCTGATACTATGATTTTTTCTTTCTTTCTTTCTGTTGTTTGTGTATCAAAGAAACAGATAAGAAATTCCACCAGCTGTATCAAGTCTTTTAAAAATGCTTGTGACTAGAGATGCTTAGTTTTTTCCATACTGAAATAGTTAGCTGTCCAAAGCTAGAGAGGCAGTGCCTTTAATAATGTTTTATGGTAGCAGTATGTGATATCCCAAGGTGAGTATGTTTGAAAATAGAGGAGTGACCTCATTGTAAAGAAGGCTAGAGAGCTAATTAAGGGAAGGAGAAGTTATTTATCATGGATTGTGTAATTGTTTACAGTTTCAGATATATTTGAAAGCATTTTCAGTGCTGTCTTAACTTTGTATTCATTCCCTTGCACTTGGATTACCTTAGACTTTCTTAAATTACATTAGCATGTATTCATAAAATTGCAAAAATGGAAGATTTTTATGGAGTTTTAATGGGCCTAGGATATACATACTCGTGCATTATATAGAATATGTTTATAACAGTGCTTTCTTTGCAAAATTGTTCTTTAAGAAGAATGGGCTTTTGCAGTAGCTAGAACAAGTGATATACCAAGAGATTCGCTTTGTATTAGGAGAGCAAACGGAATATCCTTGTCATTGACCACTTGATCTTTCAAACTTCATTGTAGCATTTTACATGTTTTTCATTTAATTCTTACATTTTTATGGAGTGGGAATAATTTAAAACTTCTATGGAATTACACTGCTTCTCATTTCCATTAGATTTGTCAGTGACATCATAAGTTATTTTCTCAGGAGTTACCTTGCGTAGTTTGTAAGTTCAAAAGGTATTAAGCTCAAAGATTTAATTATCTTTAAAACAGGTTGTATTTATCAAGCCTAAGAGACCTTAAAGAAAATACTTCTAACTTAACATGGCCTAGTTATGCAATACGTATTACAAGCAATGGAAATGGGAGTGTTGGGAATGGAAGGTACCTCACAAAAATCCTGGAGAAGTTTTGATTACTGAATCTTTTAGGTTGGCAGAAACCTCATGAGGTCATTTAGTCCAATGTCCCTGCTTGAGCAGGGTCAGCTAGAGCAGGTTGCCCAGGACCTTATGCAATTGGGTTTTGAATATCTCCAGGGATGGAGACTCCACATCCTCTCTGGGCAGTCAGAGGGTGTTCAAGTGTTCAGCCACCCTTACAGTAAAAAGGGGGTTTTCTTGTGTTCAGAAGAAATTTCAATTATTATGTGTGTCCATGACCTCTTGTCCTGTTACCTGTGAGTACAACACATCAGGCCCCATGGACTTACGTCCAGATATTTTTAAGTGCTCCATAAATCTGGTGGTCCTCCACCAAGGGTCAGTCTTCCTTGCTCCAGACTTCCCATCTGATCCTGGGGGCCTTGGGATTCCTGAAGGACGGTCTTACTAGTAAAGAAGGCATAAGTGCTGTGGCTTTTTCTATGTCATTTGTGATCAGGTCCCTTCCTCCATTCAGCAGTGGGCCAGTGATTTCCCTAGTCTTCCTCTTTTCTTTCTTGATGCCCTTGACACCCCTTGCCAGATTCAACTCTAGGTTGACTTTCTTTGGCTTTCTTAACACCATCCATACAAGATCAGATAGCAACTCTCTACTCCTCTTGGGTCACCTGTCCTGCTTCTAACTCTTGTACACCACCTGTTTATATCTTGAGTTCAGTTAGGAGCTCCCTGCTCGTCCATGAGCCTTCTGCACGCTGTTCTTGATTTGTTACTTGTTGGGATGGATCTCCTTGAGCTTGTAGAATCCTTGAGTATTGGCCAGCTTTCCTGGACCCCTCTAATCTCCAGGGCTGTATCCTGTGAGACTCTTCCAAGTAAATCCCTGAAGAGGTCAAAGTTTGGTCTCCTGAAATCCAGGGCTGTGGTCTTGCTTTTTGCCCTGCTTCCTCCTCTTCTGATCTTAGACTACGCCATTTCGTGGTCACTGCAGCCAACGCTGCCTCAGTGACTTCCACATCCCTGAGTAGTCCTTCCTTGTTTGTAAGTGTCAGGTCCAGAAGAGCACCTTCCTTGTTAACACCTTGATCACCTGTGTCAGGAGTTCATCATCAATGCACTCAAATGTCCTGGATTACTTGAGCACTGCTGTATTGTCCTTCCCAGATAGCAGTCTCCAATGAATAATGATAAAGCCCAGATAAAGTCCTCCATGAAGACCAGGACCTGTGAAAGGGAGGCTTCTTCTGAGTGTTTGGCTAAGACCTTGTCTAATTCTACCTGATCAGGAGGACTACAGCAGTCTGCCACTACAAGAGCATGCATCTTGTGTGTCCACTGATCTTGACATTTAAATTCTCTTTAAGACTGACTCCAGATCCATATCAAGGCACAAAGGTCCATGCATTCCTGTTCCTCCCATAAAGGGCAACTTTCCCTCCTACCAGCCTAAAAAGCCTGTATCCCTTCATCCACAGCACTCCAGTCATGTGAGGTATCTCACCATGTATTCATGACTTCAGGGAGGTCATAGCCCTGTAACTGTGTGCAGACTTATCTTCCTTCTCTTTGATCCCCATTCTGTATGCAGTAGTGTAAAGCCATTTCAGAGAGGCACACAAGCGTGCCGGTTCCCCAGAACAGGCTTGCGAACTTCCCCATCATGCTATTGTGTAGGCATCTCCTTCTTTACATGCTTGTGCTCAAAGGGATGCCACTTCAGTTCTTTTATGTCGATTGCCATGTCCTTTCTGCTCACGCACCCCTAGGCCCTTGGCCTGCCTACCTTGTCCCTGGCTTCCTTAGCTGCTTCTTGAGGAACTGCTCCCTCCCCTGTTTTTAGTTTAAATCTCTGACAACCAGCTCAGTCAGCCTGTTGGCAAAGGTACCTTTTCCCTGTTCAGTCAGGTGGATCCCATCTATTCCAAGAAACTTGAATCTCAGAGATTGGTCCACGGTTGTAGAAACCTAAATCCTCTTGCCAGTGGCAGCCAGTTGTTGATCAGTACAAAAATATCGCCTCCTGACCAATATTTGAGGGAGCGGTGAGCTGCACCCTGCATCTGTACTGAGGGGACTGTGTGCACCCTAGGCGGTCTTGTCTTAAACTTCTAGGCAAGGTAATGCCTTTCTGCATATCTAAAATGCAGTAATCCAGAAAGTGCTGGAAAGCCGTGGCCCTTTGTCCGGGTCCTTGCAATGCTCCCATTTTTAAAAGCTTTGAGCCCCAAGTATTTGAGGTCCTCTGCTGTAGTTTTGAGCAACCTCTTGCTGTGATACTTACAGGCAGTGAATCCTTTACATTACCTTTGTCAGCCTAAATCTGCTTTGTATAGGTTTGCTTATGTTATGTGGTAGAGCCTCTCTTCCTGCATTTAGGGAAAAAGACTTAGTTTCAGATTTGAGCCACTGTTCTTCAAAGAGCAAGGTCACTCCTTATGCACGTGTTCAATAAACATGTTTTTATTTAGCTTTATTAGATTTAAAATCAATATTGCTTTTCATACCAATGACCTAATCCTTATTAAAGCTCTGCCCTGGCAACTTTCAAAGTTCAGCAGTTTCTTTATAAGCCTATGAAACAGGTAAAGCCTGAGCTCTTTCAAAGAAAGGAAATGGATGTATTTACCTGTGCTGAATTTAAAAACAGTTGACATATTCATTTTTTCTGTTGTTCCAAATAAAAATTATGAGCAGTCTGAGATGGAGAACTGTGAATTTTATTTCACCAATGAACTTTCAAAAAGTCAGAACCTATGTGAATTATAGTGAAAATTATATTGTTTATGCAGCCACATTCAGAGAAGTTCACTACCTCTACTTAGGAAGGTCTGATTAGAATGACACTCTCCTTGCAGTTTGCTTGTGTATAGATGCTGTAAGTTGAGTGTTTTCAGTTTCCTCTTAACTAACTTCATAACAGTGCAAGTTTTGGAGGAGTCTTTATGGCAGCCTCTCACTTTACAGATACAATTTAGAGGGTGATTCAAGAAGCTGGGCAAACAAGGTAGCAGAAACTGTCTGTTTGAGAGAGTTTGTGTCTCTCTTACTTGTTTTCAGAATTTAATTGCTCAAGGTATTGATGGTTGTTATGCTTCTACTCTGTGGGTTTGTGAATGGCTTATCATCCATAGGTGTGTAGGTGCAAGAGGCTTTTATTTCTTCAGAGAGAAAATCAAGTGGAAAATTAAGGGACTGTCATTACTTGGGACACAGGATTTCAAAGTACTTAATGCCAAGGTTAACCTGACCTTTCCCTTGAGTGGTTGCTTTGGATCTAGCTTGTAAGCTAAAAGCTATAATTCACAATTGCTCTTTCTGTGAAGCTGGTTCTTTACCATGAAGAATGAACTTTACCTGTGATGAGTTACATTTTATTTATCAGTTAACCTTTGGGATGTTTACAGATAATATCAAAACCCAACGAACCAGCTCGCCAGCATGAAAGCCACCCTGAGGAGACAGAAGAAGAGTTACGGGAACACCAAGCCCTTTTGGAGGAGCCGTACAACGACAGAGTTGCAAGCCAAAAGGAGGCCCCAGGGCTGGCCAACATGGTGCAAGTGAAGCAAGAGCCCATTGAGAGTGATGAGGAAGAAGCAGAGCCACAGCAGGAGCTGGAGTCTGGACAGAGGCAGGCTGAGCAGGAGCTGCTCTTCCGTCAGGTGAGCTCGCAAAATACCAAATTTGGTACTTGGTTCTCTGTAGAAGATTGTTTGGTTCTTGGTAGTCACCTTATACTACTCTAAGGGAGAGAAGCTAGGGAGAAACAGGTCTTGAGGATTTGCTATGTAAACAAACTCGCAGGTAAAAGCAGTGCCATCCTTCCCTGGAGTCACGGTATCAGCTCAGAATCTGGATCACATGCACAAAACACAGTCAATGTATTTGCAACTACTCAACCACTTTCTGTTTGTTTGTTTGTTTCTCTGGGAAGACAAAATGTGTTGTAACATTTTTTGAGCACTATATACTATGAGATACAGTAGATTTTAGTAATTTAGAGGTTTTAGTATAGTAGATTTTATCTTGTTTTTATGTTTTGCAACAAATTGACCACCCTGGAAAAGGGCTGGATAAGGGAACGTGGGATGTGGTTCATTGGAGAGGTTCCTTCTTCAGACTTGGAGGTCCCAGAGATCGCAGTTCTACTCACTTTTGAGGGGAAACACCAGAGACTTGTGGATTGCAAGTGATAAATCCAATAACAAGGTAGCATAGCGGAATCTTTCCAGTTACATGGCAGGCTCACAAAAGTTGCCTGTTGTGATAGCAGTAATGATGGTGAGAAGATTGTGATTCTCTTAAGGTGTCAGTGCTCTGCCCATCTTTGCAGGGCATTTCACTCAGCATCTGACTGTACCTACAGCCATGGTTTACCCCCACAGAGGATCTGCAGCCAAGAGCATATTGCTGTAGCCATGCCAAGGCATAGCTCTCTTGAGTAAATCCAGAGCCCTTGGCTAGGGAATGCAGACTTGTTGCCAGGTTTGCAGTTGCAATGTCTGTGAATCAGAATTGGTTGCTCCATCTAGTCATTTGCTTGCTGCTTTCCCCCTAGCGCCACGGAGCTGACTTCCATGTCACACACGAATGTCACTTGCTGTTGCTCAGATGCTACATTTTCAGTTCCTTATTGAGCAGCATTATCTTCATTATGGCACTGCCTTGAAGGACCAATACCATTGCCAACCATGCTTGTAGAAAGTCTTATTTGATTTATATAGTCACATCTGAGCCTTGTTGCCTTAGTAAATAAATAAATAAATGAAATGCTATGCACTGCTAATGAATGGACCACAGTGATATCCTGTTCCTCTGAAAGTGCAGGTGCCCCGCCCTAGTCCCGAATACACAATCACTGAGTGTGATTGAAAACTTTTCTCCTGCCTGGGATTTAGTTGAACCGTAGTCATTCCCTCGTCCTAGTGCATGGCACTGTTAAATGCACCAGTGCGGTGATGGAGTAGCACAGGGGGAGGAAGATGTGGCCAGTCCCAGAGGGGGAGGATGGGACTGCTTCCGCTAGTGACCCTGCCAGCATGCACTAGCATTAGCGCTGTGGTTTGAACATACTGTGCTTGCCTGACTTTGCTTTAGAAATGTGCACATCTTTGTTTGCTGCACGTGTGTGTATTCATTTATCAGGGAAAGAAGTCCAAGCCTGCAAACCTTCAAAATCCTTAAAAACCCTTTTATGAAGGCACCACACAGACTTTCAGCAACTGCCTGCTTCTTTTCCCTGCAGCAAGCCCTTCTGTTGGAGCAGCAACGCATTCACCAGCTGAGAAACTACCAGGCGTCACTGGAGGCAGCTGGCATGCCTGTCTCTTTTGGAGGGCATCGACCTCTATCCCGTGCACAGTCCTCGCCGGCCTCGGCCACCTTCCCAATGTCTGTACAGGAGCCACCTACTAAGCCAAGGTTCACAACAGGTAATGTTTTGTGACGCTGGAAGCTGAAGTGGTAGGGCTGTGGTTACTGTTTTGCCTTTTCTGCCCTGTCCCTGCAAAGCCATCGGTTTGGGATCTGCGCCTCAGCTGTGTTTGTGGGCTCCGTACCATTCTGTCTTCTCTGAGGATAAGATTTAGTCATTTTATGCCCTGTTGTCCTGCTTGTCCCTTCCCCAGAGGGAGAGATGCCCTGTAGTCCAGACAGAAAATAACCAGCAAAAATCAATAGAAGCACAGCAGAATACTTTAATTATGTATCTCCAGAAAAAAAAAAAAAAAAAGAACGAGTCATATGCTGTGGCAAAGCTAATTTAGATGCAAAGTGGGGAGAGGCAATGTTATTGTAAAAGGACAGCATGCCAAATGCAGTATCTGTTGGCTGTATTTTCTGCACCTTCTCCAGTCCCTGTGCAGTCTCATGCCATAAGTTACCCACCCTGAGCTCTGTGTCAGCCTACTCCTTCTGAAACACCGTCTCTGCCCGGGAGTCTGTGCCTATAGGTTAGGAAAAGTAAGGCAAGTTGATTATTTCAAGTTTTCAGAGTGCAGAAACAAGCTGAAGAGTGTTTTCTTACCAGTTGGGTATTCTCAAAGGAAAACTGAGTGCAGTTCTGCATTTGTTTACAAAGTGTGCAAAAAAAAGGTGTTAATCTCCCCACAAAGGGTAAAGGTGAAAAGTAATTATTCCTGAATCCTGACAACCAACTATCTTCCACCAAAATCTTTTCTGTCTATTCAGTAGCCTTAGTAACAGAGGAAAGTTAGTTTATGCACAACTTTTCAAACCCTATGTTGTGTGATTAGGCAGGCTTAATTTGAAGTCTGCCTTCTTCCCCATATGTCAAGCTCTATTTTGTGAATGAACATTTTGCAATGTGATGTGTACCCTGGGAAAAGGAAGGGAAAAAAACCTCCAGAACGCCCAAATAAGAACAACTCATGATTTTGTTTCTCTTTTCCATTTATTCATATTTAACCCACACTTTTACATCATCAAGTGAATCAGGTTTTATTTTCAGACACTAGTATAGTAATAGTGATATGTTAAATATGACTTTGTTCTCAGCTGCTAGCTGCAGGATGGGAATAATGTGCCATCAGCTCTGTAAAAACCCTAGTAGTACCTCATTTTTGCAAATCAGCCCTTGAATTTTCTTTTTGTTGTTGATATTGAAACCTGACATTTAAGCACAACTGCATTTCTAGTGCAATCGGTTATAGCAAAGTTATTCTAGATTTTGGCTTTTGCCAAAGATGCAAATCTGCTGGCCCATGGTCAAACCAGCTGAAACTTGAGCATCTAAGACACTGAGATCCAGATGTTCATCCTTTAAGAAAAGGGAAGCCTGGCCCTACTTTTAGAAATTGCTAATTCCTGCTGGTTTTTCCTTCTCCAGTATTTAAGTTGCCTTGTCAATCATACACAAGACCTTGAACATACAATAATATTTCCTACCAGATGATATAAGTTGACTCAGATATGTGTCTCTAAATTTCATTTAAAATTACAGGTAACAGTAAGAATGCACATTTGAGAATTGTGCTGCTTTGAAAAGACACATTATGATTTCTTTTCTTTGGAGGCAGGGTTTAAAAAAAAACCAACAAAAGTGGCTTAAAATAGGCTTTTATATATCACTGCACGATCCAGTGCAATGATATGAAGAATAGTTAATGTATGTCAACTGTTAAATATCCTTTTCACAGCATTTATCCATGTTAAGACTGTGAGGGCTTTATTTTTTAGACTTCTACCTCATTCACTTGTCTACACTTATGCTAGGTGAAAAGAGGAAGAAAACCATAATAAAATGCTTTCAAGGGAGGAAGTGTTGTTGGACATCTACCGGCACTAATACTTTATTAGCAATCATAAAAGTTAGTCCTTCACCTTACATAAATGTTCTGTCTTTCATGTAAGAACTAGTTTAATTAGCCTATCTATTACTAGTTTAATTAGTCAGTATCTACTTAACTGTCAGGAAAAGAAGACCCTACTACTCTATGGGCATGCAAGCAGAGAGATGAAAGGCAGGCATTTCAGCTGTTGAGCACGTGTGTGTGAGTTAGATTGCTAATGGTTTCTTGAAGTTGTCCATGGCGTGTTGGAGATTGTGTTTTGGGAGGTGGATATTAAAGCTTAATCACTAAGATTAAACTATTCTTTGAAAGGCAGGAAATTAAATTCTTGGGTATTTTTCAAAGCAAGCAGTGCCGAAGCACATCAGGCTTCTTTTTCACTAGGAAAATCCATCTGTGTGATAAGTGACTGCTTTGGAGACTGGTTCTGACGTGATCATGTACTTTCAATTTCAGAAAAATTAAGATTTGAATTGTTGTGATCGTTTTGTGATAGGGCTGGAAAAAACAAACCACATTCAATAGCCCTAATGAAACCAACCATGATCATTCTAAAACACATGTGGCTCTCAAGAGATCAGTTGTTGTTGTAGTTCATTACTTTCATGTTTGGGGTATTATCTAGAAAACACTAATGCTTTCTCTGGACAGAGTTAGGACCAGACAGCTGGAAATTCTGGGGTTTATGTATAATTTATTTCCTCTCTGACTCAGTGACCAGTACCTGAGACTTCAAAGGTATAGGGAAAGAACGACACAATACACCTCTCAAACATGATGCACATTATTCCACATGAAAGTGAAAACAGTGCCCTTCCTGACTTCTTCAAGCAATCAGTTTTATGTCCCGAAGCCTGAATTTAATTTTCCTTCCTACAAGCATATAAAAGAAAGCTAGTCCTTGAACTTGTCCTCACTAGCACAAGTAGCCCCCTTGACTTTAATGAATACTTCTGCATGCACTGTTCTACACACTTGAATAAGACTCCTCAGGTTAGGCCATTAATTTGCATAGCTCCAATTATCCAGTCTTTGATCTCCTGTAAAAATGGTTCCACAAATTGTTCTGATGGTTCTGCATTAAAGTATTTTTCATTTCTGATGAAGGCATTTATTCTCTTCTGTGCAGAGCAATGTAATTATCTGAACCTCAAATCACATGTTTGTTCTGACAAGAAAAGCAAGTTGGTTATGCTCTAGTGCTGACCTTTAAAAATTATTCTTCTCTTGTCTTAAAGATTATTGCTTCCAGCACCACTTAATTTAACATGTAATGGCCAATGTAGTTCTGTATTTTAAGGTTAAATTGCCAGACTTTCCTTTGTGTGTGTCTTCATCTGAGTGTCCCCAACAACAGGAAGGAGTTTGGAACGGTTCCCTTCTTTCCAGTGGTTTAATTTTTAAAATAGAGAAATGTTGAGTGACCTGTGATTACAGTATGGAATAACTTCATTGAGACACAACTGTTATCACTGAATCACTGGGAAAGGTGAGACTTTGTAAGTAAGCCAAATTCTGTAAACCCCACTGTAATATCCGTTAATAAATAGAGATGAGTGGGCGTCCTATCACTCCCTTTTCTCAAAACCTTTTCTTTATCCCTTTCATCTATCAGCATTGAATAAGCTCAGTTACCAAAATCCATTGTAGATGTATGCATGTATTTCAAACATGAAGCTTTCTGGTGCTTGGTGATGCAGATGAGGAGGAGCTGGTTTGTGTGACCAGGGAGGGATCTCACCCACAGCAACCCCTCTTAGCTGCTACCAAGGAAGGTGGTAGACTCTTAGTCATAGACTTTTAATCTGGCTAAGCATTGCTTTACCTATATACCTAGAGTTGCATCATGACAGTTTTTCAGGAATTGCTATTTAAAACATAAAGACTTGGGGAAAACACCCTTTGAAAAGAAATTTGCAACACAGATTCACATATCAACCACTTAAATGGTTTTAGACCCCTTCCAACTTTGTAGTGCGTTCAGTATAATACATTGCCAGGTGCTGCCCAGCTCCCAAGTAGCAAAAAGGTTTGTTAGAGCAACAGCATTAAGCATCATCTGGGAATCTGGGAGGTGAGCAAGAAAAGGCTGCTTAAAATGTACAGCTTGAAAATGGTTGGGTTTTTCCACAAGCTCATGAAGGTATTGCATGAACTAGCTTCAGGTTTATCTCCAGGTTGGAGTGTCCTTTACAAGTGCAGTGCAGATTTTGCTTCTTAGCTTTCCTATCTCATATTTTACTTTTCCCATTTCCATCAGTGCATTCTCTGATGTACTCTCTTGCCTGTGTTCCATGCAGTGTGTTTTCCCATTGCCCTTCTCTGGCTATTGCCTGAATACCTCAATTGCACCCTCTTTTAGTCCTTGGTCTCTAAGGGTCAGTGCCCTCAGAGGGTACAGTCCTGGCCCACTTGATGTGGGCCCAAGCAGAGTGCCCGTGGACTGAAGGGAGCCACAGCTACACCCAGACATTTCAGAAGCTATCTGTTGAATGACTTGCTGCATGTACTATTTTTGATTTAAATTCAAGGCTAGTTGTTGACTCTGAATATATAGCACAGAGTCATAGAATCATTCAGGTTGGAAGAGACCCTCGGGATCATCGAGTCCAACCACCTGCCCTGCTCTGCAAAGTCCTTCCCTACACCATATCTCCCAACACATCTAAATGAATCTTATATGTCAAATGTACACACATGCACCTTTCCACTTTAAATGTATAAAGCCTAGTTGTAGTCCCTGTAGATATGCCCAGAAGCCAGAGAAGGCTTTTTTACCTTTAATATGAATGATTTAGCCAAACCTAGCGCAGTCCATATGGTCTAGGAGGACATCTGCATAGAGTTCCTTTGGGTAACAGATACTTTGTCAAAATGCATGACATCACCTGAAGATGAGTTTCTTTCAGAAATAAATTAACCTCAGGGGTGAGGTTACTACAGACCTTGCACTAGTTTAAATGAACTCAGACTGGGGTTTTCTCATGGACAGCCAGCTTTACCATTCATTGCACTACAGCTTCTTCTCAGGTGACATTTACAGTGCTCGGCTTTGCCCAGCAGCTCTTTATGAAGTTTTATGCTGTGAATCAAGCTTGGGAGACCTCTATGAGGCTTTGCAGCATGATCTTACTTAACTGAACTTTGGCTAACCCAAAGACAGTCAATTAACCAGTGCTCTGTTCTCTTCCTAGAAGTGAATGTGGTTTGGGTTGGTTTGGGTTTTTTGGTTTGGTTTTGTTTTTTTTTTTCCTTTGCTCTCACCTACAGCAAAGTGAGGAACTGCCAGATACATTCTCTGAGGCTGAGTATCTGAAAGTGTCAGTGCCAGGGTTTGCCTCAGAGGGGAAAGCCAAATTTTTAGTGCCAGAACATGCCTACACTCAGGCAAACGGTGTGATTGCAGCTCAAGCCAAGCTTGGGTACAAGCAGCAGCACAGCGCTCAGCTTCAGGACGTATGTCCATGTATGTTCTCAGAGTCTGGTTTCTTACAAGCCCCTTTGAACTCCGTGCAGTTGCAAGTTGTGCTGTTTATTGGTAGTGAACCGGCTATGTGAAAGCCAGCTCCGGTAAGCTCCTTGTGTTCTCTTGGCCCACTGCACTGTAGGTGTGCTCGTCTGGGATTTCAGAGAAGCGATTTTGGTTGGAGTGCAGACCCTTCAACGTCAGGATCTGGGAACATCTTCTCCCTCCCCTGCTAATTCAAAAGCTTTGGATTCTCATCAAGAACTTTGTTTTGCAACTTGATAATGTGCTTTCGGACAGATATTGCTGGCAAGAAATCTTAGTCCTGGGTGAAAATGAAACCAAACTGCAAACCAAACCCTTTTGTTCTGTTTGGAGCTTCTGGCTGAAGGGAAGGGTAGATTTAAACATTTGACTGTCTTTTTTGCTTGAGTGAAGAAAGGTCTTTTCTAATCGGGACTACATTGCTATGCAGGGCCTGCTGTTCTCCTTCTGTGGAACACTGGCTATGAAATCATAACTCCCCTTCCAAAGGCATACCTGGGCAACTCTGGAGCATGAATCAGTCTCCTACACTGTTGTTGTGCCATAAGTACTTGGTAACGCAAGGGGATTTAGCAGCCTTACTCCCACATTCAAAAGAAACAACACTGCTAAATACTTACATATCCTGCTGAATAATTATGCCTATATGTGTGCTAATAGCCTTAATGAGCATGTTGTCAAATAATGTTGATGCAGACTTCAGTACAAATTACTTTATGAAACATAGTGCCTGCTAACAACCTATTCCTTCTGGTTTTTAATCCTAAACCCTAGGGTAATTTTAGCAGCAATTATAAAAGTACCCAGTGGAAAAGTTGCAAGTCAGTCCCCTCCTAGATCACGTTCCTGCGCCAGCACATCTATACTCAGTTGTCACCTCCTTCTCTCACACTCACAGCTTCAGCCTACAGAGATGTTGGTGACTAATTGATCTGTTGAGGCTTTCCAGATGAAGGGGTCATCACACGTTTGGTGCTGTCTCACAGCAGTGTCTTGGATTTCATTTCTCGGAGCTCTGTGGCTCCTGGTGAAACACACACTGCCTTTATATAGAAGCATTCAGTTGAATATAAAGTGCTGGGGGTGTGTCAGGGGGGAAGAGGTGTTTTCTATGTATCTGGCAATAGTTTTTTTTTTTTAAATTTTGTAACCTCTGCTGCAGGCCTTGTATATGACACCTTGATGCTGAAACACCAGTGTACCTGTGGAAACACAAATAGCCACCCAGAGCACGCGGGGAGGATCCAGAGCATTTGGTCCCGACTCCAGGAGACAGGTCTCCGTGGCAAGTGTGAGGTAATAAAAATACCTGTGAAAGGTGGTGGGCCTGGGAGAAAGGGAGCATTTGTATTTGTCTGGCTGATTTGACTGATGGATTATTGAGCGGTTTTGGTCACTGATTTCTGGTCCGGAGGGTAGCTTATGCACCTAACCAGCAGCTCAGGCTATTGCACAGATGCGCAAATTTTATACTGATTTCTGGCTTGAGATTTTTATAGCTCCAGCTGTTAACACTGTTTTGCCACATGTGGCCTGAATTTTATCCATTCCTAGATGACTGCTTATGCTTGTGTGTGTTTGTCTGTCAGGAGTACTTTTCCAGTGATCTGATTTCATTACAGTGCAATGACTATTAGGAATTCCATAAAATGTTGGAGAACACTCTTGTCCGATGTTGCAGTGAAGCTGCTTCTGTAATTTTTGGTCCTATTCCATGTAAATGGGAAGTCCCCACCAAAAGCTGGGTTTTGAAGCTGCCAAAGCTGAGAGCAAGACATGAAGTAAGCATGTTTACCACTCAATCACAACAAAAGCTGTGGAGCAACAAGTTTCTGTTTCTGCATTTTAATAATTTTTGTAATACTTTTTGATAAGTAATGGTAAACGATAGTGAAGATAGTGTAAAAAGAATGAAGCAGTACTCCTTTACAAGAGGTTCAATTAACTTTATCAGACATACACATTTTAAAGGCAAGGCAAACTAAGAGAAAACCTTAGATACCAAAACAAAAAGCCCGAAGATTAAGAATAGTGATTTATAATAAATATTATTCAGAGCTTGATGTAATTTCTGAGCAATCAGAAAAGGCATCCACATGGTGGCAGCATTGCCATTGGCTAAATTTCCCAATCCTGCCCTTATTGATCCCTGAAGAGAGCAAGGAAGAACTTCAAACCTGTTTCTGGTTATGGAAACCCATTTAATTGAATTTTGGGATTATTATATGGGACAAAAAAAAAAAAACCAAAAAAAAAAAACTTCACCCCAAAACAAAACCAAACAAATCAGCACAAGTACTCCACTACTGTCTAGCTCCTCTGTTTAGAAGCAAGAGTTAAATCCTGCAGTGCGAATTGCCTTTACTCCTAGATTTGTGTTTCAGATGTTCACTAGTGTGAAGTTCTTCATTGCATGATCCCACATTACTTTTCTTCATTTGGTATTTTCAGTTGCTCCCACAACTGGAGTTGTTCTTGAGATTCATTTGTTTTCCACCTGTGCTTCCCGTCTGACCACTGGTGACCTTTAGCTTCATCATGACTATTCCGTTTTCTGAAAATAATAAATATGTGATGTTAGCTTCCTAACTCAATTGCAGTGTTTTGTTGTTTGGTTTTCTTCAAGGTCTGACCTGCCATTACAGGATAACCAGCTGCTCTAATTCCACTTGCTTCTCTCTCTAGGTAGCTTTCCTTTATCCTCACTGTGCTCACACCTGCATTAAAGTTTCCTTCTTTATCTTAACTTTTCTCATGGGCTTGTTGGACACAATTTTTCCCAGTTTCTCCATCTTCTTCCTTCCTCCTCAATTCACTCTTCTGTTCTTGATTGTCTGTTTTGTTGTTTTTGTTTTCTTTTTTCTGGAGCCACTTGTTCACTTTCTCCTGTCCTTGACTGTTGTAATTCTTTTCCACGTTGCAAAACCATTTGGTCACTTCCATGCCCTTCAGAGTCTCTGTGAAGCTCCTCGGTTGACTGTCAATGAGCAAAGTGGAGGACCATATAGGGTTTTCTTTCAGTGAAGACTGCCTTCACATCAGGTGTGCTTGCATGGCAAGGGAACAGCTATTTTGACATGAGTGATCTTTGCTGCTGCGTTGCAGCTGTGAGCTGTTGGTATTCCCTGGGAAGATGGACTTGTATCTTTCCTGCAAGGGAAGGCATGCTGTAGACTTAACAGGTAGAAAGCTTCCTTCTGTGGCACATGTTCTATTATATGTTTGAATTGAAAGGAATTTAGAAGTGTGACCTAATAATTATGGTTACCTTTGGTAATTATATGACTTTATCAAATCCCTGTTGCCTATGTCAAAGCTCTGTGCAGGAGAGAATGAGATATGCCCTTTGTCCCTACCCACACTAGTGGGTGTGTGTAAAACAGAGCTGTTTATATGAGGATGATGGTGCAGCTTGTTAAGTATCTACTATTTTTTTAATGGATTATAAGTACTCCGTCTGCATAGCAGCCCTACAGGCACTTGGAAAGAAGTGAATATTTTCTAATTTAGTGGTAGGTCTACAGCAAGTCAGCAGCAACACCTGGATTATAACACTCAGAAATTTGCCAGGCTATACACTAACTTTTTTGCTGAGCTCCTGTTTTATTCTATGCTATTTTTTTAGCTGGTCTCACTGACTGACACATCTGCACATGCTCACTTTTATCTTTACTCTTGCAGGTCCGTTGCTCTGCACTTCAGACATTATGAGGTGGTTAAGTAAACTCAAGGGCCTGATGTGAAAATTATTTGTGATTAGATAGTTTAATCTGTTTCTTACAACTCATATTTTTAAAAGAACTGTTCGATCTTTGACACTGCCTTATCCTCATGTTTCCCCTTCCTTCTTTAATAGCCCTTTGCTGTGATCTGGGTGTGGGTAGAGTTTGATTCTGTTAGTTGCAAGTAGTTGCTCAACACAGATTAAAAACACAGCACCCTCCATAGCAAATAATCCCATACACACTGTGGGGGTTCAGTGAAAGTCTGCTGGATCCCTGTCGTCTTCCAGGAGTTTAACAGCTCTTGTTCTCCTCGTGACTGCACACTGAAAATAAATCCCAGGTCTGCTTTTTCATGCAAGCTCAAACAATTCTCAGTGTCTGTCTCTTGGAAATATTTTTCTGGTGTTTCTGTTGCACACATGCCCTAAACCAGAAAAGGGCTCTCAGATAAATATTTTTGTTGTGCATGCAAACAAATATTTGCTTTAAAATGTCAGAAATAACTAAGTGAAAACCTGTTTTCATCAGGCAGCTGTGAGGCTCCTGGACAACTTGCCAAGCGCTGAGTACCTACCATTGCTCTTGAAGGCAATAGAAGTGATCAAGGAGGGGCACAAATATTTTTAGAACAGAAAAAAACCACATCGCCTTTGATATTTCAACAGTGAGACAGATATGTATGTGCTAAAGCTGTGCAAAAGCCATTTTGCGTCCAGCTGAGGGGAAAATGTGCACTGGGTTTGCAGTGTGATAGGTGAGAGTCTGGCAGAGTTGCACAAGTTTAAAGATGACCCTTTGGCGTTAAACCATTTGTCGTCCAAACTTAACACCAGCTGCTGTTTAGAGTATTGCTTATTTAATTTAGTTAGCTTTGGGGAAAGGTAGCTGGAGAGCTGCCTGGCAGAAAAGGACCTCGGGGTTCTGGTTGACAAGCGGCTGAAAATGAGCCAGCAGTGGTGGCCAAGAAGGCCAATGGCATCCTGACTTGTATAAAAAAATAGTGTGACCAGCAGAAGTAGGGAGGTGATTGTCCCCTTGTACTCAGCACTAGTGAGGCCACACCTTGAGTATTGTGTTCAGTTTTGGGCACCTCAACACAAGAGAGATGCTGAGGTGCTGGAGTGAGTGCAGAGGAGGGCAACGAAGCTGGTGAAGGGCCTGGAGAACAAATCTTATGAAGAGCAATTGAAGGAGCTGGGGCTGTTTAGTTTGAGGAAGAGGAGGCTGAGGGGGAACCTCATTGCTCTTTCCAACTACTTGAAAGGACATTGTAGAGAGGTTGGTGCTGATCTCTTCTCACAGGTAATTAGCGGTAGAACGAGAGGGAATGGCTTCAAGCTACAACAGGGTAGGTTTAGGCTGGACATTAGAAAATAATTTTTCACAGAAAGAGTGGTCAGACACTGGAATAGGCTGCCCAGGGAGGTGGTTGAGTCCCCATCCCTGAATGTGTTTAAGAGTTGTTTAGATGTGGTGTTGGGGATATGGTGTAGGGGAGAACTTTGTAGAGTGGGGCTGATGGTTAGCCTTGATGATCCCAAGGGTCTCTTTCAACCTGAATGATTCTATGATAAAATATGGCAATTACTGTGGTGTACTTTCAGAATTTAAAAGCAACAGTTATGCTAATTGAGGCAATCTCCACAAAAGACTCTGCCCCCCAAAATAAAAACGTGCAGTCACAGTGTAGAGTAATCCTCCCCTCCCAGCCTTCATCAAGAACTTGATAGGTTTTTTTGAATTTGATGTGTTTCAGAGGCTGCTCAGCTAGCCTGGGGGGAGAATGAGATCCTCCATTGCCAAGCTCATCTGGACAGCAATCTTGCATTGTTTAAAGCATGAGGACTATTAACTCAAGGTTAATTGTAGCTGCGGTGGACTAACATGAAAGACCAGACCCTGGGCTGGGCCATATGTAGGAGCAGAGCCGTGTCCAGGGCATTCCTGGCACAGTATCTGGTGGGTGTCTGTTGGGAGTGCAGGATGGGTCCTGGAGATGAAGCTTCTGGAGAATCTCTGTGCCCAAGATTTTCCGTCACAAAACACTGAGGATGAGAGGGAGTGGGTGGTACCTGGGAGATCTGTCTGTGAAGCCTTGTAGCTGTTTTCATGTCTTTTTGTGGCTTTTATGAGGCCACAGTTGGGACAAGATCTGACTTGCAGTCTCTCAAGATTCATACTCTATCCTTTGAAACATCATGAATTGAAAGGGTGAATAAGATGCAAACTAAGAACAGAGTGGCTTATGAAGGAAACAGGGTAAAGAGTCAACTAGTTCATCAGGGTTAAGAAGCCATCTCTTGAGCAGAAAAGCTGAAGTTCAGCAGCCAGGAAGGAGGTTTGACAAGGGAGTGTTGGGTAGAGGGTGTAATATGGAGTGAGCAAGGTCAATAGGCAATTTGAAGCCTCAATGATAAGAATATCATGACTTAATAGGCCTTAAAAAGTGAAGAACTGCTCAAATTAGAAGCATGAAGAGCAGGCTGAGCTGCAGACTGGTCATAGGTCTGTAAACTAGAACTAGGGATGTATTGTGTTCACCAAATTTATTGGGGGGGGGAGGGGGGTGAGATTTAGTTTATTTTCTTGTTGTCTTTGTGTTAGAGCCTAGGATAAAGCTTGTGGCACATGAGCTGGGAGATGAAAAAGGTGCAAAAGCATCTCAAGCTTAATCCTTTTTAACCAGGCAATATTTGCTGGGATGGTTGTGTTATACGTTGGTTTTGATATGTAGTAGCTTTTTCCTCTAATGTGTTGTACTTGTAACACAGAAGGAAGTTCTCCCTCCACACGCAGTTTCCATTTGGTTATCGATGTCACTGGAGGGGAAGCTGGTGCTGATACTCTCCCAAAAGACCATGGAGCTTAGATGGCTTGCTGGCCATGTATTTTAAACTGGAGCAGCCTTTCGTCATCCTGGGAAGCTGAAGCTGTTTGCATCCACAGAGGAGCTGGTGTGTTATTGCAACAGGTTGCTGTTCTCCTGGCGTCTTCACATAAAACCAAGAAATAGAAAATGCTATTTCTATATGTCCCCTAAATGTAGCAGCTGAAAATGAGTCAGCGTGTCTTGCTCAAAGGAAAAGAGTTTGCATATGGATTAGAGGGAACCTGTAAAAGCCTGTAAGGGTGGACTGAGGCAGGCTTACCATGAACAAAAAAGGAAGACAGGATAAAAATTCAAGGAGGATTTGCCAGATATTTCCATTTTTTTCAGGTCTAGCATTTTTATTATTATTAACTCTTTATTGAGATGTTGTATTTTTGCCTTAATAACCTCAGGAAATTCTAGGTGGTGCACCAGAGCTTGGAGAAAATGAAAGAGGAACGGGCGAGCAGAAATGCCAAAATTAAGAGAGGCAAAGTGCACAAGTGCTCCTGCCGTGCTTTGGTTTCTGCTGCCAAACAAGGGGTTTTACAGAGTGATTTCCTGTGCATTTTGCAACGTGTGATGGAGGCTTACACTAAAGGTTTCAGACAAAAGAAATCCATGGAGTTTCTTCTACGAACTCCTCTACCTTCAGAGGTGGAGTTCCTGGAGTCCCCATGTCCCTGGCATACTGCATCTTGGGATGCTCTGGCTGAGCCAGTCTACATTCAGAGATGGCAGCCTGGTGTGAAAGCAGACACTGCTTTTGAAGCAGCTTGTCCCTAGTGCACTCCTACAAAATAAGCAGCACGCAACAGTGCTTTCTGAATGGCACAGTTTGACCTTCTCTTCAGAATGAGTTTCAGTTTAAACTCTATTGTTTTTAGGAATGTGCTTTCTTTTTTCCCCTTTTTTCTTTTTCTCCATCTTTTTTTCCTTTAAGTTATCCTTTCTTTGTAGTGTTTTTGTTGTTGTTGTCGGGTTTTGTTGTTGTTGTTGTCATTAGAAACTGTTTCTTCATGAATGTGGAAGTCTTAAAAAAGCAACTGGCTTTGGCAAAGGTTGTGCAGGAGGTGCATGTGATCTTGTGTGAGCTGTGCAGCAGGGTGCTCGATGCTGAAGTTTGTGTCTTGGGTGACCCTGCGACCTCTCCAAGAGATATTCAGAACTTTCTTTTTTTTGCTGTTAACTATTTATATTTTAGTGTTACTACTGCAGAGAGGAATATTCCTGTCATTTCTTCTGTAGGAAACAACCCCCAGAATGGCAATTCTTTTTAAGTGTTTTAGTCCAAATCATGACAAAAAACCATGAAGTAATTCTAAGCCATCTGAAATACTTCTCTCCTTTTTTTGTTGAGGAGGCAGTACTTGCATGTTTCTGAACCAAAGCAACACTTATTTCTAAATAATTCCCTCCCCCTCTCATGACCACCTCTAGACTTAGCCCCAAGCTCAGTACTTTCTCAACACGCTGCGTACTTCCCCTGCCAACATTTCAGAGGCAGTCACAAGCTCCCAGTTAAAAAGGTGAGGTGTTTTTTCCACTGTTGGGAGTTTGTTGGTGCACTCTGGAATATCTGATATTCCCCCTGGTGCCAACTGCCTGTTTGCTGCTGTGTAAGAGGCCATGGCATGATTCTTATATGCCCAAAATCTACCATCTCCAAGTAGCACCTTTTTCGTACTTGTTTTCCATCACAAATGGATGATAGCAACAAAAGATAAGCCCAGCAGGTATGCTGGACCCCCATGACAAAAAAAGGGAAAAGATTCCCAACTTGTAAAATGTGAAGTCGGGTTGTGCTGACATCAGTGAAAGTTTTGCCACAATCTTCAATTAAGCCAGGGTTTTGACTTTGGTGTGCGTCTGCCCTTTTCGGTTTCAGCTGGCAATAAAAGCAGGCACGAGCGTATTTGCTACGGCACTTCCAGCTGAACCTGCACCGTCATATAAGAAAACAATTTGCAACAGATTGAATCTTGTGGTATTTCCAAGATGACTTTTAGAGCAGAAAGTTTGTAACTGACCCTTGATTGCTCAGTGGTTCTATTTGGCATGCGGTGTGTTTGTGAGAAACTTTTAGGTTAGCTTAATAATCATGGTGGCAATGTCAGAGGGTGGCTTGGAGGAACATGTTTTCACCAAAGAATCACTTTCTAATGGCTTATAACTGAAATCCTGAATATTCTGTAGTCGAGCAATACCTGCGTAATTTAGCAAATGCTCTGTGGTAAGTATTTTTGAAACAAACAAAAATTAATCTAAACATGACTTTGTATGTCAAGCTAGTATTTTGAATAAGGGTTTAAACCAAAATCTGTCTTACGATGAATTTTTCCACATAACCTATTTTAGATTTTGCTCACTGTTGTTATGATTTGTTAAGAAAAAAGAAAAGTTCTTTAAGGAGAGTTAAGCAGTTAATCATTTATTTCATCACCCATTTTCTTTCCTCTTTCAGTGCATTCGTGGAAGAAAAGCAACTCTAGAAGAGCTACAGACAGTTCACTCGGAAGCCCATACGCTGCTGTATGGCACAAACCCTCTAAACAGACAGAAACTGGACAGCAAGAAACTTCTAGGTATAATTCCCTGTGGGGGCATCCCCTTCCTGACCTCCCTCTACTGTCCTCAGCCCTGACTCGGGCAGTCACTTAGCAATAGCAGTATGAAAGGTGGGACGTGGGTCTCCCTCCATCCTCAGCTCTAGGCAGTTCACAAGAGGGTTCTTCTCATCTCTGTTCAGTTCTGCTTGAGAGTGGTACAAGATATATCTCTCTTTCTTCAGGTAGATCCCTAAGCCCTAGATAGCTAAAACTTCCTTTATTTGATGTCTTCAAAACCTAGAAGGATGTTTCCCTGAGGAGGAAAAGTAATTCAGAAGTTTTATTTTATCCTTGGACACTGCATATTAGAAAGTTATCCATTCCTAGGTAGGAACTGGAACACCCTACTAAGGACCCGGATCTGAAGCAATGGCCAGGTGCATAGACATCAACAAACAGCTGTCAGTTTTGTATGGATAATCTTCAAGAAAGATACAGGGGCCTCCTAGGTAGTTACACATTTGTTTACTTTGCAGTAAGATTGTTTATCCCTCTCACTGGAGACTGGATCTTCCTGAAACAGGACTGCATCTGCCATAAAATGTAGACGTTATCCTGCAAGAAATCATAGAATTATCTAGGTTGGAAGGGACCTTTAAGATCATCTAATCCAACCATCAACCTAACTCTGATTAAGAAAACCCATCACTTATCCATGTCACTAAGCACTGTGTAAACCTATCAAATCTAGGGGGTGGTTGTGCAGGTAACCAGCCCCCCGTCACAGCAACCAAACCACATTGATTTTAGCACCTTACCTTTATGCAGACATCATAATCTCCCATTACTTTGCACCCCTTTGCAGCAGTTGGTGACAGACTGGAGGGACAGTTTGGGAAGTTCTTACATGGGAATCGGCAAAAAGACAGGTTTGGAATCTTGAAGTTGAGAAAGTTTATTTGGGTTTAGCTTGACTTTGGATGATATAAAAAGAGGATTAACCTGGTGGCCTGCATGGTGCAGTAGTCACAGCAAAAGAGCTGGAAAGCTTTTGCACATATTCAGTATGTACATTAGATCCCCAAGGAGTAAAGCTGTTAGCCAGTTGTTTAAACATGCAATTAGCACTGTATTTATAGGTAATTTGCCACCTCTTTAAAACTCAGAGCAAATGAAAAGTAGACACCTTCGGCTGAATGATAGCACAATTACTCTATGAAGTTTAAAGAATTTATGCTGTCATGTCATTGGTAGTGTAAAACTCTCACCTTGCATAAGGCATATCCACCAGTCCAAAGAAATGGCATGTAAATCTCCCCCAGTAGATCTGAGAAGGCTCTTCATTTGCAGTTGCACAACCTTCAAGCTGACCGATTTCTGTTCAAATTCTTGAACCGTAGTGCCAAAGGTGTGTCCTGACTGTCTGCTGCAGTGGGATCTGGGCAGCCCTCCGGGATCTGGGCAGCTCTCCAGCATCTGGCCCTTTGGCTTTCCCAGGCTGGAGCAGCTGTCAGTGGTTGTCATCATCTGCATGCAGGGTCTGAGTAGGCAGTGGGTCACCCTGTACCCTATGCAAGATACCTGGTAAAGGTGGCTCATGATAACACTGAGCATTCCCTGCCCATTCAAATGTCAGATGCTCTTGAAATACTTTTCTTCTCCCGCTTTGACTCTTTGCACAATCTTTAGCAGTAGTTCCACAGAAGCATTTGGAGATACAAATGGTTGATTTCATTAGTATTGAATTTGAGGATACTCAGGTTTTGCTGAGCCATTCCTTGTGGTTTGTTTAGAAAACCTGAGGGAGGAGACACTCTTGCTCTGCCTGTGAGTTACTTCTGTAGTTTTGCTGTGTGTCCCCCATCACTCATTTAAAAATGTCTGTAGAGATCAAGTTCCCAGTGTACAAAATGTTGCCTGTTTGGATGTAATTTGCAAAGAAGAACAGGTTGTCGAAGACCTGCAGCCATAGGCAGAAGGTCAGATCCCTGAGATCTCCAGTAGGAAGGACTTTCCAGTAGCTCTTAGCTGAGCTTAGACTTGTTTCCTAAATCCAGCTGGCACCATTTTAGCCTTGAGCTGCTAGCAATCGGACTTGCTGTCAGCTCACATACCATCTTTATCCAGACACCAGTGAGCTGCCTCTTTCCGCTGTTGCACGTGGAGCTGTGCAGAGGCCACAGCTGGCACTGACATTGGTGCTGAGCAGGAAGCTTGGAGAAAGAGCAAACAGCACCACCGTGGCTGCCAGTCATCCCACAAGCCAGGAGAAAATAAGTTGATGGCTTGACAGGCAGGGGTCCGGAGGGATAGTGTGGTGAGCCAAAATGACAAGAGGTGTCAGCCTGACTGGGATGTCTGCGTAGCACCCAGGGAGAAGTTCTCCTTTGGGAGCACAACAGGAAAGGTGATGCTGGCCCTAAAACCAATTTCGTAACTTGATGGCTTCTTCAGCCATCCTCTCCAGTTGAGAGTTTAAAGGCCTTTTGCATTTACAAAATAACTCAGTGAGGTTTTCTTTTAAATATGCCTGAGGGTAAATGTATGGCAGGTTTGAAGTCTGAGACCGAAGCTTTGAGTGAGGCTCACATATGCTCACATATGTTAGACCTGAGTGTCTTGAGGTGTACAACTGCAATGGCATGGCTGGCTCTGTGTAAACTCTTTGCCTTTGATATGCTACGAAGAAGAAAAAGCATGAGAAACCTCAGCCTAAAAGGAAGAGCTTGTAAAGCTGGGGGATGAAAATGTGAGATGTTTTTTCAGGCTTCTGCAAATGGTAAGGGAGATGTCCCTTCATCTGGCAATTCTTTAGGAAAAAGCAGGAAATGGGGTAAATAGTACAGTTTTTTTCAGAATTGCTACCACTGATCTTTAAATTACTTGCCCCAGAGGATCCTGAGCATGTCAAAAATCTGTTCTGCTGTGTTTTGTCAGGAGGGTTTGAAGGTGGTGGCCTTCAAGGCACGTTGCGCAGTTCTACCTCTGGAAGTATTGCTAAAGCCCTTGAAAGTCTGAGGATGAAAAATACAAATCCATCTATCGTGATGAAGAAGTTTAAACTTAGGCAAATAAGGCTGCTTCTACTTTGTGGAGAGCAATCATAAATTGTTGTCAAGAAGATAAATATTGAAATAATGGGTGGATTAGCAGTGAAAGATGTGACAGGAGATCCGAGGCAGGATGCTTTAGGAACTTTCATGTGGATCTAATCACAGAGTGAATCTCAGATTAATTATGCAGATGCATTAATGCCACTTTCAGTCACGATGTAACGATGTGTCTGCGACATGTTTGACAGCAGCACAGCGCACAGTAACGTCTGTCTGCTGTCATGTATAGTTCATGCTCTGCAAAGCTGGTAGTTAGCATTTAAGGAAATTTATTCTTTCAATATAGACATGGCCAGAAAAAAAACCATGGTTTGCCAGAGAAAAAAAAAAACAACCCTTAACCCAGTCTATTTCACGATTAGTTTTTGTTGACTTTAAATACGTCTCAAGAAAATGAATCTCAGGCAATGTAGTCTAGATCTTTTACAGTGTCTGCATGCACATATTTCCTTTTACCTACTTGTCTGTGGTGCGCAGACACATGTACAATCATGCACGTAGGTTGGTGATGGATATGAGACAGCATGTTCTTGTTCCACTGTAGGGTTTATAAACCTCCAGAATAGAGGATAACTTGCTCATGTACAAGCTCAGAAAGTGATGGTACAATTCCTACAGATGCAAAAGGAGCCCTGCAGATGGTTTTCCCCATTTTTCTCAAATTCTAATTTTGCTTTTCTCTTTCAGTCAAAACACGTGTTCTGCCTTATTCTTTTTGTCATCTTCTTTTTATGAAGCTCATGTACTCCAAAGCATTCTAGTAACTGTGCAGATGACTGATAATTAGAGTGTTATTATGATTTCCTATCCTCCTTCAGTTGAAAAGGATTAAAATGTTCATCTGAGAAGACATGGAATCATAGACGGTTTGTGTTGGAAGGATCGTTTAAAGGTTGTCTAGTCCAACCCAACTGCAATGAGCAGGAACATCTGCAACTACATCAGGTTGCTCAGAGTCCCATCCAGGCTGACCCTGAATGTTTCCATGGATGACTCGGCTATCACCTCTCTGGGCAAACCTGTTTCAGTGTTTCACCACCCTTATTGTAAAAAAATTCTTCCTTATATCTAGTCTAAATCTTCCCTCTATATGTAATCTTGCCTACTTTAAAGCAATTACCCATTGTTCTATTGCAACAGGCCCTGTTAAAAAGTTTGTTGCTAATTTTCCTGGAGGCCCCCCTTTAAGTACTGGAAGGCTCCTATAAGGTCTCCTCAGACCTTTCTTTTCCTCCAGACTGAACAACCCCAACTCCCTCAGCCTGTCTTCATAGGAGAGGTGCTTTAGCCCTCTGATAACTTCTGCAGCCCTTCTCTGGACCCCAGAACTGGACTCAGTACTCTAGGTGGGGTCTCACCAGAGCAGAGTAGAGGGGCAGAATCATCTCCCTCACCTGCTGGCCTCGCTTCTTTTGATGCAGCCCAGCATGCAGTTGGCTTGGCTTTCTGGGCTGCGAGTGCATATGCTGGCTCGTGCTGGGCTTTTTGTACAGCAACACCCCCAAGTCCTCCTCAGGATTGTTCTCAATCCCCTCATTCCCCAGCCCATATTGATATTGGGGTTTGCCCCTACTCACATGTTGAACCTTATGAGGTTCACGCAGGCCCACTTCTTGAGCCTGTTTGGGTCCCTCTGGATGGCATCTCGTCCCTCAGGTGTGTCAACCACACCGCTTAGCCTAGTGTCATCCACAAAATTGCTGAGGGTGCACTTGATCCCTCTGACTGTTTTACTGATGAAGGTATTAAACAGTACAGGTCCATTATGGACCCCTGAGAGACCACTTGTCACCAATCTCCATCTGGACATCAAGCCATTGACCGCTAACCTCACATGACCAACCAATTCCTTGTCCTGTGAACAGTCCATCCAACAAATCCATATCTGTCCAATAGAAAATATAGAATACATGTATCTGTCCAATAGAAAATATGGAATAGAGAAAAGGATGTTGTGGGGGACCATGTCAAAGGTGTTACAGGAGTCCAGATAGAAAACATCTGTAGCTCTTTCCTTGTCCATGGATGTAGTCATTCCATCTTAGAAGGACACTAGGTTATGTCAGGCAGGGCTGTCCTGTCCTCCATGCTTTAAAGTAGCTTCTAGGAGGATCTGTTCCATGACATTCCCAGAGATGAGCCTAGTAGTTCACAGGGTTCTCCTTTCTATCCTTTTTAAAAATGGGTGCAATGTTTCCCTTTTTCCAATCACTGGGGACTTCACCTGACTGCCATGACTTTTCAAGTATCATGGAGAGTAGACTGGCAACTACATCAGCCTCTGTGATACATCTCGTCAGGTCCCCCAGACCTTATGTATGCTCAGGTTCTTTGCAAACCTAATCTTCTTTTACAGTAGGAGGGGCTTCTCTCCCCAAGACCTTGCCTTGTGGTCCATCCATTCAAGAGTGTGGGGAGAGAGGCTGCCAGTGAAGACTGATGCAAAAAAGTTGCTGAGTACCTCAGCCTTGTCCTTATCTGTTGTTACCAGTTTGCCAGCATTGCTCGTTGGGGATTATAGAATCATAGAATCATTCAGGTTGAAAGAGACCCTTGGGATTATTGAATCCAACCATCAGCCCTACTCTACAAATTCCTCCCCTAGACCATATCCCCCAACACCACACCTGAACGACTCTTAAAGACATTCAGGGATGGGGACTTGACCACCTCCCTGGGCAGCCTGTTCCAGTGTCTGACCACTCTTTCTGTGAAAAATTCTTTCCTAATGTTCAGCTTAAACCTACCCTGTTGCAGAGTAGGTATTCATAGAATGGTAAGAGTTGGAAGGGACCTTAAAGATCATCCAGTCCAACCCCCCTGCCATGAGCAGGGACACCACCCACTAGAGCAGATTGCTCAAAACCATATCCAGCTTGGCCTTAAACACTTTCAGGAATGATGCATCCACAACTTCCCTGGGCAATCTGTTCCAGTATCTAATCTAAATCTCCCCTCTTTCAATTTAGAACCGTTACCCCTTGTCCTGTCACTACACTTCCTGACAAAGAGTCCCTCTCCAGCTCTACTGTAGGCTCCCTTCAGATACTTGGAAGGCTGCTCTAAGGTCTCCCAAGAACCTTCTCTTCTCCAGGCTGAACAACCCCAGCTCCCTCAGCTGGTCTTCACAGGAGAGGTGCTCCATCCCTCTGATCATCTTTGTGGCCCTTTGCTGGACCTGTTCCCACAGTTCCATGTCCTTTCTATGTTGAGAACTCCAGAGCTGGACACTGACCCAGGTGGGGTCTCACAAGCACAGGGTAGAGGGGTAGAATCACCTCCCGCAACCTGCTAGCCACACTTCTTTTGATGCAGCCCAGGATGTGGTTGGCTTTCTGGGCTGCTAGTGTACACTGCTGGCTCATGTTGAGCTTCTTATCCACCATCACTCCCAAGTCCTTCTCCTCAGGGCTGC